>JARQOC010000003.1:506198703-506450419 GCA_033576535.1 Allobates femoralis
CCCTAATGGCTTTTTTTTTTTATTTCTAATAAAAAATTTTCTCTGTGTTGTGTTTTTTTAACCCTTTATTGGAGATTCTTAGTGGCTGGGTCAAACGTGGCCTGACATTAAGAATCTCGGGCCTAATACCAGCTTGTATAACAAAGCTGGTATTAACCCCTTTATTACCCAGCGTGCCACTGCCACTAGGGCCGCTGGAAGAGCGGGGTTCAGCGCCAGAGGATGGCGCTTCAATGAACGCGCCATCTTCTGGGGCGGCTGCGGGCTGCAATTTGCAGCGGGGGGTGTCCAGAAAGCTTGGGCCTCCCTGCGCTGCGGATTCCAGCCCCCAGCTGCTTAGCTGTACCTGGCTAGACATAGAAATTGCGCGGAGCCCCACGCATTTTTTTTTATTATTTCATGAAATTCATGAAATACCGTATATACTCGTGTATAAGCCGACCCGTGTATAAGCCGACCCCCCTACTTTTGCCCCCAAAATCTGGGAAAAACTATTGACTCGTGTATAAGCCGAGGGTGGACCCCAGCACAGATATACAGCCCCCAGCAGTGTGGTATACAGCAGCCTCCCCAGTGGTATATACAGGCCCCAGCAGTGTTACAGCAGCCTTCCCAGGGTATATACAGCAGCAGCCCCAGGGTATATATAGCAGCAGCCCCATGGTATATACAGCAGCAGCCCCATGGTATATACAGCAGCAGCCCCATGGTATACACAGCAGCAGCCCCAAGGTATATACAGCAGCAGCCCCAGGGTATATACAGCAGCAGCCCCATGGTATATACAGCAGCAGCCCCAGGGTATATACAGCAGCAGCCCCATGGTACATACAGCTGCAGCCCCAGGGTACATACAGCAGCAGCCCCAGGGTATATACAGCAGCCCGAGGTATACAGGCCCCCCATCAGTATACAGGCCCCCCCATGGTCCGTAAACCTGTAAAAGAAGATGATTATACTTATCGCTGTCCCGCTGCCGTCCCCGCTCTGCATCGCGATCCTCCATCTGCATCGCGATCCTCGATCTTCATTCACCGGCTTCCGACTTCCTGTGTTCTGCGCCGAATGACGTCATTGTCGGCGCCGACAGGAAGCCGGAAGATGGAGGAGCGCGATGCAGATGGAGGATCGCGAAGCAGAGCTGGGACGGCAGCGGGACAGCGATAAGTATAATCATCTTCCTTTACAGGTTTACGGACCATGGGGGGGCCTGTATACTGATGGGGGGCCTGTATACCTCTGGGGGGGGGGCGCCCGTATAGTGACTCGCGTATAAGCCGAGGGGGTAACTTTTCAGCCCAATTTTTGGGCTGAAAAACTCGGCTTAAACGCGAGTATATACGGTAATTAAAAAAAAGGGCTCCCCTATATTCTTGTGTCCGGCCAGGTACAAATAGGCACCTGGGGGTTGGGGGCAGCCCGTCGCTGCCTGCTGGATCCGGCTGGTTCCAGAAATACGACGAAGCCCACGCGAAATTTTTTTCTGACAAATCCAAAAAACAATGTAAATAAAAGGGACTGCATCTTTATTAACCCCTGGACCATGGGCGAGGGTTTAATAAAGATGCAGTCCCTTTTTTAAGATTGTTTCATTGATTTTTCAGAAAAACAATTACGTGGGCTTCTCCGTATTTCTGGAACCAGCCGGATCCAGCAGGCAGCGACGGGCTGCCCCCAACCCCCAGGTGCCTATTTGTACCTGGCCAGACACAAGAATATAGGGGAGCCCTATTTTTTTATTATTTCATGAATTTCATGAAATAATAAAAAAAAAATGCGTGGGGATCCGCGCAATTTCTATGTCTAGCCAGGTACAGCTAAGCAGCTGGGGGCTGGAATCCGCAGCGCAGGGATGCCCAAGCTTTCTGGGCACCCCCCGCTGCAAATTGCAGCCCGCAGCCGCCCCAGAAGATGGCGCGTTCATTGAAGCGCCATCCTCTGGCGCTGAACCCCGCTCTTCCAGCGGCCCTGGTGGCGGTGGCACGCTGGGTAATAAAGAGGTTAGGGCCAGCTTTGTATTATCAGCTGGCCCTAAGCCCGAAATTTATGGCGGTCACGCCAATATTAGACATGACCGTCATGAATTTCTATTAAATTGTTTTAAAAAAAACACAACACAGAGAAAATATTTTATTAGAAATAAAAAAAAAAGCCTTTAGGGACTCCATCTTTAATTTAAAAAAATCCTCTTCCGTCCGACGCAGTCCAAAACGCGATGTCCTCTCTGCTACATCCCTTTGCATGGATATAGATGTCTATGCACAGGGAATGAGCAGACTGAGAACAATCTCAGCTCTGCTACATCAAGCAGCAGGTGGGCTCTAGGACCCTGGAGCTGCAGCAGCCAGCACACAGAGCGGACAGCCTGACACAGTAAACGAGTCCAATGCAAATCAATGGCAATCCTAGTTTTGTCAGAGTCTCTGACAAAACTAGGATTGCTTCAGGCTGAAGCTTCCGAGACACATCTGTGATTTGTAAATCGCACACTACTGGCTATTACTCGCTTCCCCATTCATTAACATTGGACTCGCTAGACTCGCAACGAGTAGCGAGTCCCGGGCTCGGACTCGCTAGAGTCAAGCGATTCCGAGTAATTTAGGACTCGCCCATCACTAGTCTGGACCCCAGGAGCATCATAGGCTATGTTGTGAGGCGAAATTTTAACCCCGCGCATTCCAATTCACCAAACAATTTTGCCCCTATCTACATAATGAGGAAAAAGTGACAGTTACCAGTTGACAGTTGTGAATGAGAGGGGCTTAATGATAGCGCCAAAGACTAACAGCACATACCAGCATATAGTCACTAAGGTGGGGCCCCAACATGAGATATTCACCCCGCACGGGGACATGTATACACACCACACACACGCAAAGAGTAACAGCAAGTGTATAGTCGCTAAGGTGCAGCCCCAACATTGGATACTCACCATGCAACCGAACAAACACACACACCACAAAGAGATACACACAACACAGAGACACACACAACACAGAGACACACACACACCCCCAAGGGGACACACACACACTCTATAGCGACACATGCACTCACCCCACAGGGACACACACACACACCACAATGAGACACACATGACACAGACACACACACCACACAGACCCCCCCACAGGGACACACACACATAGCCACCCTATAGGGACACATGCACTCACCCCACAGGGACAACACACACACACCACAAAGAGACACACACACCACACAGACCCCCCCACAGGGACACACACACATACACACCCTATAGGGATACATGCACTCACCCCTCAGGGACACACACACACCACAAAGAGACACACACAACACAGAGACACACACACCCCACACAGACCCCCCCCCCCACAGGGACATACACACATACACACCCTATAGGGACACATGCACTTTCAGACACTCTGCATCATGTGTATCAGTGTGAATAGTGCCTTAAGCAGGCCCAGTGTATGCATGGCAGTCTGCCTCCCACACATAGCTGGTAGAGGTGGTTTATTAGCCTGCAGCTGGGCTTGCTTTACAATTGGGCTCTGACTGCTTCCTGAGAGTGCATTTTGATTCTGATTTTGGCAATGATGGTAAGTTTTTTTTATGCTGCTTTTTTCTAGTAGTTTTTGCACAAGTTTTTGTTAGGACTGATGAGCATGGGATCCCTTGTCGTGGGTCATCAGCTTAAATGTCTTGGCCATTGCATGAACCAAAATCCCATTTGTAAAAGTCTTTTATTCATCATATAAGAGACGTTTTGCACTTTTTATCTATCCAGGGTGCCGTTGGGCCCCTAGGGGCGCCATTCATCTAGTCGTGCAGAGGTATCGTACTGTGTGGCCCAATGCTAAGCAGCGGAGCGGTTGGGTCGCTTTCAGACACTCTGCATCATTTGTATCAGTGTGAATGGTGCCTTAAGCAGGCCCAGTGTATGCATGGCAGTCTGCCTCCCACACATAGCTGGTAGAGGTTTTTCTAACAGTGCCAATACTTTTGTCCACCCCTTTTTATGTTTGGTGTGGAATTATATCCAATTTGGCTTTAGGACAATTCTTTTGTGTTTTTTCATTGAATACAAATTAAATGAAGATAATAATACCAAAGAATTTGTGATTGCAATCATTTTCAGGAAGAAACTGAGTATTATCTGACAGAAATGCAGGGGTGTCAATAATTTAGGACACAACTGTACACACATTCAGCTTTATATATTAGACTAGCTGTAGTACCCGGCTACGCCCGGGTTAATAAATAACTGCTGTTAGCTATAACAAAATAGAATTTGAATATGTCATATTAATGACCTGTAGGAAAATAGAAGCTGAGCTGTGATTGATTGCTATAGGCAGCCTAATAAATCTCCAGCCAACAGTAAACCCACCCCCTGGCCAGGCAGTATATGTTACCTCACACATACACATAATAGACAGCTCATGTGACTGACATCTGCCTTAATTCCCTATATGGCACATGTGTTGCACATTGGCTGTTTTTAATCAGATGTTTATGTTTGGAAAATAAAGATAGTACACGTATGAGGCGAGTTGTGTGAGGTGATTTGTGCACATCTGTGTCTGTCTGTGTGTTGTGTGTGTCCCTGGGGTGTGTATGTGTGTGTCCCTGTGGGGGGTATGTGTGGTGTGTGTTTCTGTTGTGTGTGTCTCTTTGTGGTGTGTGTCCCTGTGGGGTGAGTGCATGTGTCCCTATAGGGTGTGTATGTGTGTGTGTCCCTGTGGGGGGGTCTGTGTGGTGTGTGTGTGTATCTGTGTTGTGTGTGTCTCTTTGTGGTGTGTGTCCCTGTGGGGTGAGTGCATGTGTCCCTATAGGGTGTGCATGTGTGTGTGTCCCTGTGGGGGGGTCTGTGTGGTGTGTGTGTGTATCTGTGTTGTGTGTGTCTCTTTGTGGTGTGTGTCCCTGTGGGGTGAGTGCATGTGTCCCTATAGGGTGTGTATGTGTGTGTGTCCCTGTGGGGGGTCTGTGTGGTGTGTGTGTGTCTCTTTGTGGTGTGTGTGTCCCTGTGGGGTGAGTGCATGTGTCCCTATAGGGTGGCTATGTGTGTGTGTCCCTGTGGGGGGGGTCTGTGTGGTGTGTGTGTCTGTGTCATGTGTGTCTCATTGTGGTGTGTGTGTGTCCCTGTGTGGTGAGTGGATGTGTCGCTATAGAGTGTGTGTGTGTCCCCTTGGGGGTGTGTGTGTCTCTATGCTGTGTGAGTCTCTTTGTGGTGTGTGTTTGTTCGGGTGCGTGGTGAGTATCCAATGTTGGGGCTGCACCTTAGCGACTATACACTTGCTGTTACTCTTTGTATGCGTGTGTTGTGTATACATGTCCCCGTGCGTGGTGAATATCTCATGTTGGGGCCCCACCTTAGTGACTATATGCTGGTATGTGCTGTTAGTCTTTGGCGCTATCCTTAAGCCCCTCTCATTCACAACTGTCAACTGGTAACTGTCACGTTTTTCCCATTATGTAGAAAGGGGCAAAATTGTTTGGTGAATTGGAATGCGCGGGGTTAAAATGTCGCCTCACAACATAGCCTGTGACGCTCCCGGGGTCCAGATGTAGGACTGTGCAAAATTTTGTAGCTGTAGCTGGCAGTTGTCGATTTTCCTCCCACATGTTTCCTTTCCCTTTTTCCCCATTATGTAGATAGGCCCAAAATTGTTTGGTGAACTGGAACGCGCGGGGTTAAAATTTCACCTCACAACATAGCCTATGACGCTCTCAGGGTCCAGACGTGTGACTGTGCAAAATTTTGTCTCTATAGCTGACAGCTGTCGATTTTCCTCCAATATTTTTCCATTCACTTTTTACCCATTATGTAGATAGGGGCAAAATTGTTTGGTGAACTGGAACGTGCAGGGTTAAAATTTCGCCTCACAACATAGCCTATGACGCTACCGGGGTCGAGACGTGTGACTGTGCAAAATTTTGTGGCTATAGTTGCGACGGTGTAGATGCCAATCCCGGATATACACACATACACACATTCAGCTTTATATATTAGATATATATATTAGATGGTGGCCCGATTCTAACGCATCGTGTATTTTTGAATATGTATGTATTTTATTTATGAAGATTTAAGAATAATGCAATGAATACACAGGATTTTCCAGGTAAAATATATACATTATCATTAAATGTTATAAATGTGACTAAAATATGTGGCAGTGTGACTGACAGAATGTGGTCAGTAAACGTGACTGAAATATGTGGCACTCTGACAGAACGTGGTCCGTAAACGTGACTGAAATATGTGGCACTCTGATTGACAGAACGGGGTCAGTAAACGTGACTGAAATATGTGGCACTCTGATTGACAGAACGTGGTCAGTAAACGTGACTGAAATATGTGGCACTCTGATTGACAGAACGTGGTCAGTAAACATGACAGAAGTATGTGACACTGTGACTGACAAAACGTGGTCAGTAAAAGTAACTGAAATGTGTGGCACTGTAAGTGACAGAATTGCCAGAAGTGACAAAACTGACTGTACTCACAGTGCAATTGATGACAGAAGGTATTCAGTAAACGTGACTGAAGTAGGTGACTCTGTGACTGACAGGTAGTTTTCAGTAAATGTGACTGAACGACATCACCAAATGGCTGACATAACTTGTGAAAATCAGTGAACTACGTCACACTGTGAGTTACGGTTCAATTCCGCACCAACATCGCTCTTGGCGCCTGTTTTAAAACCCGCATCGCTGATTGGTCGCCGCCAGCCGCATGTGTGTCAGCCTTGTGTCTCGGTCTTCACATTTTTCATTGGCCCGTAATGCAGCTTCTGTTTTCGCATCAGTTGACATTCATGCCAAGGAATTCCTTTTCTTATGAGGCATTATTGTGGTAAAAATAGTCTGTAACTGGCAGTTTCTATATCCTCTCACATAGTTAATGGACTGATATCAGCCTTTCCACCAACACACCCTAACTGACATCCTATTACCTCACACAAGATTTGTTATACTGAGAATGTCCTTTGTTGCCTATATTAACCAATCAGAGCTCAGGTTAATTAACTGTAGCAAAATAGAAGCTGAGCTGTGATTGGTTTGGCAGCCTGATAAATCCCCAGGCAACAGGAAGCCCTCCCCCTTGACAGTATATATTAGCTCACACATACACATAATAGACAGGTCATGTGACTGACAGCTGCCGTATTTCCTATATGGTACATTTGTTGTTCTTGTAGTTTGGCTGCTTATTAAGCAGATTTATATTTTTGAAGGATAATACCAGACTTGTGTGTTTTAGGGCGATTATGTGGCGAGGTTGGTGAATGTGTGGTGAAATGTGTGCTGAGGGTGGTATGTGTTCAAGCACGTGGTAGTGTGTGGCGCATTTTGTGTGTGTTCATATTCCCATGTGTGGTGAGTATCCTATGTCAGGGCCCCACCTTAGCAACTGTACGGTATATACTCTTTGGCGCCATAGCTCTCATTCTTTAAGTCCCCCTTGTTCACATCTGCCAGCTGTCAATTTGCCAACAACACTTTTCCTTTCACTTTCTCCCCATTATGTAGATAGGGGCAAAATTGTTTGGTAAATTGGAACGTGGGGGATTAAAATGTCGCCTCCCAACATAGCCTATGACGCTCTCGGGGTCCAGACGTGTGACTGTGCAAAATTTAGTGGCTGTAGTTGCGATGGTGCAGATGCCAATCCCGGGCACACACACATACATACATACATTCATACACACACATATATTCAGCTTTAAATATTAGATATGTTTATATTTATATAGGAGCCCAGAATATATATACAGTTTATGCTGTTCTGTTTCTCTATTTTATATACGGTATATATATATATATATATATATATATATATATGAAAAATAGAGAAACAGAACAGCATAAACAGATTGGTGCAATAAATCCTGAATCCAGTGTCCAGCTACAGGTCAATACTAAAGACTAGAAAAAAGCCCGATGCTATTGCATTGGTAGTGCGGTGTAATGAACAGGTGCCGTAAAAATAGCCACTGAATAGTACAGTCTTCTCTCCGGAAAGTACGCTGTTGTTGCGGGATTTATATGGAGTATATGGTGGCTCAGTGGTTAGCACTGTATACGGTGGCTCAGTGGTTAGCACTGTATATGGTGGCTCAGTGGTTAGCACTGTATACGGTGGCTCAGCAGTTAGCACAGTATCGTGGCTTAGTGGTTAGCAGTGTATACGGTGGCTCAGTGGTTAGCAGTGTATACGGTGGCTCAGTGGTTAGCACTGTATACGGTGGGTCAGTGGTTAGCACTGTATACAGTGGTTAAGTGGTTAGCACAGTATATGATAGCTCAGTGGTTAGGACAGTGTATGGTGGGTCAGTGGTTAGCACTGTTTGGTGGCTCATTGGTTAGCACAGTATATGGTGGATCAGTTGTTAGCACAGTACACGGTGGTTCAGTGGTCAGCACAGTTTATGGTGGCTCAGTGTATAGCAGTGTATACAGTGGGTCAGTGGTTAGCACAGTATACTGTGGCTCAGTGGTTAGCACAGTATATGGTGGCTCAGTGGCTAGCAGTGTATACGGTGGCTCAGTGGTTAGCACAGTATATGGGGGCTCAGTGGATAGCACTGTACATGGTGGGTCAGTGGTTAGCACAGTATATGGTAGCTCAGTGGAGAGCAGTGTACATGGTGGGTCACTGGTTAGGACTGTATAGAGTGACTGAGTGGTTAGCTGTCTCCCCCTGTCCTCTGGCCCTGTGTCCCCCTGTCCTCTGGCCCTGTGTCCCCCTGTCCTCTGGCCCTGTGTCCCCCTGTCCTCTGGCCCTGTGTCCCCCTGTCCTCTGGCCCTGTGTCCCCTTATCCTCTAGCCCTGTGTTCCCTTATCCTCTGTCCCTGTGTCTCCCTGTCCTCTGCCCCTGTGTGCCGGTGTTCTCTGGCCCTGTCCTATGGTCCTGTGTCCTGCTGTCCTCTGGCCCTGTGTGCCACTGTTCTGTGGCCCAGTGTCCTGCTGTCCTGTGGCCCAGTGTCCCGCTGTCCTTTGGCCCAGTGTCTCGCTGTCCTCTGCCTTGTGTTCCCGTCCTCTGCTCCTGTTCTGTGTCCCTCTGTCCTGTGTGCCCCTGTGTCCCCGGGATCTGTGTTCTGTGCTCTATTGCTCTGGACGTCTGAAGACACCAGGAGACGATCACAGAGCACAGATCCTGGCGGAGGCTGCGGCTGCAGGGACCCGGGACCTCATCTGCCTGGATGGCAGAGGAGAGCACAGACAGGGTGAGAGGGGGGGGCATGGAGGGAGCATGGAGTGGGCACGGAGGGCGCATGGAGGGAGCTGCACTGATAGTGTGCCACATCGGTGGCTCACGATGGCGCATGCGTGCCATTGCTCGCGGTGCTGGCATCCGCCCGCGGTGCATGCCGGAATAGCGGTACAGTGGCCGTATGCCAGAAACTGGCAATTATTATATAGGAGGATACTATTATAGTAAAGACAGAAAATCAGCCAGCACTCAAAAAATGAACTTTTAATGAGCCCAAAGTGGCACGACATTTCGGTGCACTTGACATAGGTGACACGCACACCGAAACGTCAAGCCACTTTGCGCTCATTAAAAGTCCATTTTTCCACCCAATATATATATTGTGAGGCATGCCGGAGCTATGGCACATGGCTGACATGACTCACATGGGCCCTTAGCTATACACACACAGTTGAGTGGTAGTTAGCTCTGTAGTAACAGCTAAAGGAGTTGATGAGACCAATAAGCGGCCTCTAAAGCCGGTTTCACACTTCCGTGTCACCACGGACGTGTGAAACAAGGCCGTTTGGGGGCGGGGCGTGCACTTATGTGTCACGGCCGTGTGACACAATGTGTGCAGTCCGTGTGCTATCCGTGGGGCCATGGATAGCATACGGAGAGTCTGTCACCCGCATACTTACCTCCCTCCATCGCCGCTGCTCCTCTCTCTTCCGGTCCGCTCTAGGGCTCAGTGAAGTGAATATTCATGAGCCCTAATGAGCGGCACCGGAAGTGAGAGGACAGACAACGCTGGAGCTAGGTGAGTATGAAATTCTTTATTTGCAGGCTTTTTTGTTTTGTCCGTGGTTCGTGCATACGGATGTCACAGTGTGAACATCCGTGTGCAGGACATTTGGACAAAAATGCGGTCCGCGGCTCCGCAAAAAAACAGACAAGTCGTCGTGTGGAGCACACAGACACGCAAGTGCTCCACACGGAGACACGGTCCGTGCCGAAAAACAGAAGAGTGAATTTGCTCATAGGGGAACATGTGTCCCTGTATGTCCGTGCCTTCGGCATGTGTCAGCACAGACAGCACACGTGCCAGAGGCACTGATGTGTGAAACCAGCCTAAAAGAACAGTGTGTGCTAATGGTTGAGAGTTACCAGGTGTGGGTGTGACAGGCGAGATAATAGCTGCCCAGAGCTGTGAGATTCAGTCTGTGTGAGAGAGAGATCAGAACAGAGCCTCGGAGGGAGGGGAGTCCATGTCCTGTGGAGACGAGTGGAGCCATGAGGCCAGAAGACAAAGGGTTTTACTGTACCTACAGTTGGGAAGACTGGCTGACCCTGGAGGAGCTCGCAATGGCGTGGTGCAGCCGCTTGCCTGGAGGTCTGGGCATGTGATGGCAGACTTGGAACCGGCTGGAGACACGTGCTGAGGAGTCCTTGGGGATGCCTGGCTTGCCCGGGAGCTCAGATAGCTAAACCTGGGTCTCGGTCCTGGTTCTGACTGGTATCCTATACCAATGCTGGTGTGTGTCCCAGAATGTGTGCAGGGACAGTATAAAGCAGCAGGAGCTCTGTGTAGTGGCTGTGAGCCCCTTAGCAGCCTGTATGCATGGACCGAGCTACTCCAAGGGGAACTAAGCTAAGGAAAAGCCTGGGTGTGGGTCAGAGACTGTTATGTGTGAACAGGGGTGTACCGGCTGTACCCGGACCCCTGTGGGACTGTGAATGACCCGTATGTTCTGTGTAATAAGCACTGTAATATTGAGTGTTGTACAGACTCTCCTGTGTATATAGTGCCAGGCGGCCATAACCGCCATTAGGACTTACTGTTAGGTCATCAGAGTCCCATTGACCAGTGTATGAGATGTGTGCAGTGTAACAGTTTGTCTGAGACCTGGTGGCCTGTGTCAACAGGGATGCATCGGCTGCATACCGGATCCCTGCAGGTCCATAAGTGTCTAGTGTAAATATAGGAATACTAGCTGTGAGCCCGATGCAAATGCATCAGGATTCTAGAACGTGCATTAATTTGATTATAGTAGTTATAGCTGTTAGCCTGATGCAAATGCATCGGATATCTAAAATATGTTTATTGTTTTTTTAAAGATTTTTAAATAATAATCGCATCATCAATAGCAATAATATAAGCCATAGCATTATTATTAGCAGTAATAGCAGTATTAATATCATTATTAGCAGTATTATGAGCATTAATAACAGTATTAATAGCATTAATAGCATTATTATTAGCATAAATAGCATTATTAATAGCATTATTAGCATTAATAATAGCATTAATAACATTATTAATAGCATTAATAGCATTATTATTAGCATTAATAGCATTAATAATAGCATTATTAGCATATTAATAGCATTAATAACATTATTAATAGCATTAATAGCATTATTATTAGCATTATGCATTATTAATAGCATTAATAGGATAAATATTAGCATTAATAGCATTAATAGCCTAATTAATAGCATTAATAGCATTATTAATAGCATTAATAGCATTATTATTAGCATTATAGCATTCAATATGGCATATTTAGCATTAATATAGCATTAATACATTATTAATAGCATTAATAGCATTAATATTAGCATTAATAGCATTAATAATGCCATTAATAGGATAAATATTAGCATTAATAGCATTAATAGCATAATTAATAGCATTAATAGCATTATTATAGCATTAATAGCATTTATTAGCATTAATAGCATAGTAGGATAAATATTAGCATTAATAGCATAATTAATAGCATTAATAGCATTATTAATAGCATTAATAACATTATTATAGCATTAATAGCATTAATAATAGCATTATTAGCATTAATAATAGCATTCATAACATTATTAATAGCATTAATAGCATTATTATTCATGATAGCATTAATAGCATATATTAGCATTAATAGCATTAATAATACATATATATATTAGCATTAATAGCATAATTAATAGCATTAATAGCATTATTAATAGCATTATTAATAGCATTAATAGCATTATATAGATTAATAGCATTAATAGGAAAATATTAGCATTAATGGCATAATTAATAGCATTAATATCATTATTAATAGCATTAATAACATTATTATAGCATTAATAGCATTAATAATAGCATTATTAGCATTAATAATGGCATTAATAACATTATTAATAGCATTATATAGCATTATATTACATGAATAGCATTAATAGCATTATTATTAGCATTAATAGCATTAATAATACCATAATAGGATAAATATTAGCATTTAGCATTAATAGCATAATTAATAGCATTAATAGCAATTATTAATAGCATTAATAGCATTAATAGGATAATATTAGCATTAATAGCATTATAGGATAAATATTAGCATTAATAGCAAATTAATAGCATTAATAGCATTATTGATAGCATTTATAGCATTATTATTAGCATTAATAGCATTAATAATAGCATTAATAACATTATTAATAGCATTAATGCATTATTATTAGCATTAATAGAATTAATAGCATTATTATTAGCATTAATAGCATTAAATACATGAATAGCATAAATATTAGCATTATTAGCATTAATACATAATAATAGCATTAATAGCATTATTAATAGCATTAATAGCATTATTATTAGCATTAATAGCATTATAGGATTAAAATTATTAATAGCATTAATAGCATTATTTAATAGATTAATAGCAATTAATAGGATAAATATTAGCATTAATAGCAGAATTAATAGCATTAATAGCATTATTAATAGCATTAATACATTATTATTAGCATTAATATGCATTAATAATAGCATTATTAGCATTAATAATAGCATTAATAACATTATTAATAGCATTAATAGCATTATTATTAGCATTAATAGAATTAATAGCATTATTATTAGCATTAATAGCATTAATAATACCATGAATAGGATAAATTATTAGCATAATAGCAATTAATAGCATAATTATTAATAGCATTAATAGCATTATTATAGCATTAATAGCATTAATAGGATAATATAATTATAGCATTATAATTATTTAGCATTAATAGGTAAATATTAGCATAAATATAGCATTAATAGCATATTAATAGCATTAATAGCATTATTAATAGCATTATAGCATTAATATAGCATTAATACATATTAATTAATAGCATTATAACATTATATAAATAGCATTATAACTTATTAATGCATTAATAGCTTATTTAGCATTAATAGAATTAATAGCATTATTATTAGCATTAATAGCATTAATAATACCATGAATAGGATAATATTAGCATTAATAGCATTAATAGCATAATTAATAGCATTAATAGCATTATTAATAGCATTAATAGCATTATTATTAGCATTAATAGCATTAATAGGATAAATATTAGCATTAATAGCATTATTAATAGTATTAATAGCATTAATAGGATAAATATTGCATTAATAGCATTAATAGCAAATTAATAGCATTAATAGCATTATTAATAGATTATAGCTTATTATAGCATTAATAGCATTAATAGCATTATAATATTAGCATAATACATTATTAATAGCATTAATAGCATTATTATAGCATTAATAGAATTAATAGCATTAATATTACTTAATAGCATATAATACCATAATAGCATAATTTAGCATTAATAGCATTATAGCATAATAATAGCATAATAGCATTATTATTAGCATTAATAGCATTATTTTAGCATTGAATACATAATAGATAAATATTAGCATTAATAGCATTATTAATAGCATTATAATAGCATTATAGATAAATATTAGCATTAATAGCATATTAATAGCATTAATAGCATTAATAAAAGCATATATTAGCATTATTAATAGCATTAATAGCATTAGCATTATAATAGCATTAATAATTTTAATAGCATATAGCATTATTAGCATATACATTAATTAGCATTAATAACATTATTAATAGCATTAATAGCATTATTATTAGCATTAAATAGATTAATAGCATTATTATTAGCATTAATAGCATTATAATACCATGATAGGATAAATATTAGCATTAATAGCATTAATAGCATAATTAATAGCATAATAGCATTATTAAGATTAATAGCATTATTATTACATTAATAGCATTAATAGGATAAATTATTAGCATTAATAGCATTATTAATAGTATTAATAGCATTAATAGGATAAATATTAGCATTAATAGCAGAATTAATAGCATTAATAGCATTATTAATAGCATTAATAGCATTATATAGCATTATTAGCATTTAATTACATTCATTAATAGCATTATATTAGCATTAATTAATAGCATTAATAACATTATTAATAGCATTAATAGCATTATTATTAGCTATTTAATACATTATTATTAGCATTATTAGCATTTATATATAGCAATTATAACATTAATAATAGCATTAATAGCATTATATATTAGCATTAATAGATATATATTAGCATTAATAGAAATATTATAGCATTAATAGCATTTAATAGTTGATAAATATTAGCATTAATGCAGATAAATTAATAGCATTATTATAGCTTATGCTATTATTAGCATTAATAGCATTATTAAACATTATTAGCATTAATAGCATTATACATATTAATGATTATAGCATTATATTACATATACATTAATATAGCATTTAGCATTATAATACATATAAATTATAATAGCATTAATAGCATTATTATTAGCATTAATAGGATTAAATATTAGCATTAATAGCATATTAATAGTATAATAGCATATAGATAAATATTAGCATTAATCGCAGATTAATAGCATTATAATTATAATAGCATTAATAATATATTGCATTTAGATTAATTAGCATTATTAGCATTATAATACATTATAAATATTAATACATTAAAGCATTTTATTAGTTTCATTAAATGATTATTACTTTATATAGTAATAAATTATTTAGCAATAAAGCATATTATTAGCATTAATAGCATTATTTTTAGCATAATATTATAATTACATTATTTTTTTAATTATTATTTTTATTTAATTATTATAATTTTATTTATTTTTATTATATTTTAATTATTTTGTTATTATTAAATTTATTATTTAGGCTGAGACCCAGTTCTCTTTCAGGTCTGCTAAAAGGGCTGATATAATTAGCATATATTTAATTTTTTTTATTATTATTTTATTGAATTATTTATTATTTTTAATTTATTTTTTTATTATTTTTAATTTATTTTTAAATTATTTTTTATATTATTTAATTTATTTATTTTTTAAGTGAGAGTGAGACAGAGTTCTCATTCAGGTCCGCATTTTTTTTTTTTTTTATTATTATTTTTATTAAATTATTTAATATTTTTTAATTATTTTTTTATTATTTTTAAATTATTTTTAAATTATTTTTTATATTATTTAATTTATTTTTTTTTTTAAGTGAGAGTGAGACAGAGTTCTCATTCAGGTCCGCATTTTTTTTTTTTTTTATTATTATTTTTATTTAATTATTTAATATTTTTTAATATTTTTTTTATTATTTTTAAATTATTTTTAAATTATTTTTTATATTATTTAATTTATTTATTTTTTTAAGTGAGAGTGAGACAGAGTTCTCATTCAGGTCCGCATATTTTTTTTTTTTTTTTTTATTATTATTTTTATTTAATTATTTAATATTTTTTAATTATTTTTTTATTATTTTTAAATTATTTTTAAATTATTTTTTTTATTATTTAATTTATTTATTTTTTTAAGTTAGAGTGAGACACAGTTCTCATTCAGGTCCGCCTTTTTTTTTCCCCATTGACATACATTACCGGTGTGTCGGCGAATTTATGGCCGCCCACCTGGTTCTATTTGTCGGGCCTAAAATCGCGGACACACCGCTAATGCATCTCTATGGGCAGTGAGCCCGATTTCGGATTGAACGCCGACCAATCAGAATTCGAGCTCCACTGCCCATAGACATGCATTAGCGGTGTGTCCGCGATTTTAGGGCCGACAAATAGAACCAGGTGGGCGGCCATAAAATCGCCGACACACCGGTAATGTATGTCAATGGGGAAAAAAAAAGGCGGACCTGAATGAGAACTGCGTCTCAGTCTGATTTAAAAAAATAAATAAATTTAATAATAAAAAAAATAATTTAAAAATAATAAAAAAATAATAAAAAAATGAGGGGCTCTTCTGATTGGCTGAGGGCAGTATACAGCGACCAATCAGAAGAGGGCCTCAGATCTGATTGAGGTAGAATGGCGGATTTTTCGTCCATTCTATCTTAATCAGAAGGAAGAGGACGTCGGAGCTGGAAGTTGGCGAAAAGAAGACAGAAGATCCCCGGGGCCGGACGCAGAGGCGGAGATGGCGGAAAGAAGAGAGAAGACCCCCGGGGCCGGAGGAAGAGGACGCCTGGCCGGACGGAGGAGTTGAGGATCGGACGGACGATCAGATGACTTGAAGGCATGTAAGTGATCGACGGGGGCGTTAGGTTAGGGGACAGCGGGGGCTTCGGGTGTAGGGCCTTAGGTGACAGCGGCGTTAGGTTAGGGGACGGCGGGGGCTTAGGGGATAGGTGGCGGGGCTTAGGGGGTATCGGCGGGGGCCTAGGATGCTACGGGGCTTAGGGGGTAGGGGCTTAGGGGCTGCTGCGGGGCTTAGGGGGTAGGGCCTTAGGGGCGGCGGTGGCTTAGGGGGTAAACGCCGGGGGCTTAGGATGCTGCGGGTCGGGGGTTAGGTGGTCGCGGCTTAGGGGATAGGGGCTTAGGGGCGGCAGTGGCTTAGGGGGTAGACGGCGGGGCTTAGGGGGTATCGGCGGGGGCTTAGGATGCTGCGGGTCGGGGGTTAGGTGGTCGGGGCTGCTGTGGGGCTTAGGGGGTATCGGGGGGGCTTAGGATGCTGCGGGTCGGGGGTTAGGTGGTCGGGGCTGCTGCGGGCTTAGGGGGTAGGGGCTTAGGGGCGGCGGTGGCTTAGGGGGTAGACGGCGGGGCTTAGGGGGTATCAGCGGGGGCTTAGGATGCTGCGGGTCGGGGGTTAGGTGGTCGGGGCTGCTGCGGGGCTTAGGGGGTAGGGCTTAGGGGCGGCGGTGGCTTAGGGGGTAGACGGCGGGGCTTAGGGGGTATCGGCGAGGGGTTAGGATGCTGCGGGTCGGGGGTTAGGTGGTCGGGGCTTAGCGGGTGGCGACTTAGGGGTAGGGGCGGCGCAGGTGTTCGGGGCTAAGCGGGTGGCGACTTAGGGGTAGGGGCGGCGCACTGAGGGCGGCGGTGGCTTAGGGGGTAGACGGCGGAGCTTAGGGGGTATCAGCGGGGGTTAGGATGCTGCGGGTCGGGGGTTAGGTGGTCGGGGCTTAGCGGGTGGCGACTTAGGGGTAGGGGCGGCGCAGGTGGTCGGGGCTTAGCGGGTGGCGACTTAGGGGTAGGGGCGGTGCACTGAGGGCGGCGGTGGCTTAGGGGGTAGACGGCGGGGCTTAGGGGGTATCGGCGGGGGGTTAGGATGCTGCGGGTCAAGGGTTAGGTGGTCGGGGCTTAGCGGGTGGCGACTTAGGGGTAGGGGCGGCGCACTGAGGGGGTGGCTAAGAGCATGGGGCTGTAGTGTACACCGCTATGGTATACTACAGTCCCATGGCCATACGCCTGTCAGGTGTAAAGCGTATGGCCATGGGACTGTAGTATACCATAGCGGTGTACAATACAGCGCCGGGCGGCGGGGCTTAGGGGTATCGGCGGGGGGTTAGGATGCTGCGGGTCGGGGGTTAGGTGGTCGGGGCTTAGCGGGTGGCGACTTAAGGGTAGGGGCGGCGCACTGAGGGGGTGGCTAAGAGCATGGGGCTGTAGTGTACACCGCTATGGTATACTACAGTCCCATGGCCATACGCCTGTCAGGTGTAAAGCGTATGGCCATGGGACTGTAGTATACCATAGCGGTGTACACTACAGCGCCATGCTCTTAGCCACCCCGTCAGTGCGCCGCCCCTACCCCTAAGTCGCCACGGGGAGAGTCCAGGAGAAGCAGCTCGGACTCGCTAACAAAGCCACCGGAAGTTGCGCCGCTCCGACGGAAGTCGCTACGGCAATTATATAATAGATGTACTATAGGTTAAGATGTAATTTATTGCTATGTATGTGTTCTGATGTAAATACTGCCATGTCTAGTGTAGATAAGGTTAGGCGGCCATAACCACCATAGAGAGCTATGATTAGTGCTCATGGTGTTTGATGGAGCTGTAACCAGTGCTCCTATATTAGCCTTTTAAAAGGGCATATGTGTAATGTAATGTACTGTTGTATGTAACGCTATGTTGATCATGCTGTTATGTGAGTGGATTGTGTATTTTATATGTGATGAACGGTTTATGAGTGATAATAAACTGCTGCACAATGATTTACGGTAAAGAAACATGTTTTGGTGTCATTTTATGCTGCCAAGCGAGCCCCTACCTCACTAATATATATATATATATATATATATATATATATATAATAATCATACACACATGGTGTGAGCCCTCAAATAGCTTCCTATACACAGCATACACATAGCCCTCATACAGTGTGTGCCCTCATACACCCACCTATATAGAGTATGAAGCCACATATGGCTCCCTATATTCAGTTTGAGCCATCCCCCATATTAAAAAACAACACATCATGTCATCAGAAGAGACATCATGACATCATGTCACAGAAGAGGTAATGGGAGCTCTCCAAGAGCTACTCTGCTATTCTATATTGTAGTTCCAGGAAAGCTCCCTGCCTGGAGATGCCATTGACAGCGCACTTCATGGCGGTGCACATCATGGCAGCGCACATCATGGCAGCGCACATCTCTAGGGAGGGAGGTTTCCTGAAACAACACTGCAATACAGAATAGCAGCATAGCTCTTGAAAACCTCCCAGATTATAATAAGGGCGATCTGGCCATGGGCCCTCTGGAGCCTCGAGTGATAGCACAGACTGCTCTCATTATAATTATTTTATGCAAGGAGGTGTAGCCACCAGTCATATATGTAGTGATCCCACTAAAAAACATCATTCAACCTCCTAATGGCTGACAGAGAGCAGAAGACAACTCCCTGTAAGTCAGGGTACAGGGCTGCTGCCAGGGGCAGTGTGTGCCAACAGGACAAGAGCCTGGAGCTGTTGGTCCACGAGTATGCCCTGTTTACAGCACTAGATGCTGGTGAGCACCGTGACCTCACCTCTCTGTAGTAGTATTTCCTGCAAGTACTGCACTTCATTGCTACAGTTCCAAGTAAGTGTCAAGACCACTGGGACGGGGGGACTCGGTACCCGACCGGGTCTGCTACTGGGGAAGTCACGGGTGGTCCTGGTCCGGACCGTGTCCCGGGCCGTGGCAATAATAAGGGGATATTTACAGGGGATAATGTCAGTCGTGACGCCACCCACAGTGTGTGGCCAGTAGTGGGGCCACTGCTGCAGCAGAACCTCCAGGGATGATGTGATGGCAGCTAGCATGGAATAGTTCTCCGTGGGCAGAACTGGGCTCCCCGGGGCAGTGATGGTTAAGTCTCTGGTGTAGGGTATGGTGCAGGCCTGTGCTGGGTGCAATGCACTTACTGTCCAGATGCTGCAGAAATCCTCCTTCAGTGTTGGAGCTGACAAGCTGTGGCTCTCCAGGCTGGGATCTCCTGCAAACCTGTGTGGAGGGAATCTTGTGCAGGCAGAAACATGTGAGGGAGTCAGATTCAGGGTTCACCGTGTTTACTTCTCAAAGTTCTTTCTCAGTTCCAGTTCCAGTTCACAGTTACAAGTTACAGTCTTTACACGGGCATAACTCTCCCCTCTGGGTTCCTTTACTCCCTGCAGCCAGGTTGTTCCTTCTATGACCCCTCACTCTGTCTCTCTGTCCTTTCCAGGCTTTCGGTTCTCTCTGTTACTTAGTGTGTGTGTCTCCAGACAGTATGGCAGTGGCTCGGACTCCTGTGAACCCTCCGGGTTGCCACTGAGCTGCCTGTCCTTTGGGGTAGGGACCCTAACGTGTAGCTGAGGTCCCCCGTCAATTGTCTGGGGATGCCAGATGAAGCAACGGTCCTCTTTAGAGCCGACATTCTACTCCTAGCCTAGCCTCCAATAGTCCTCGGTGGTGAGGCTCTACCATGCTCTCTCTAAACGTGTCTTCGGGTTCAATAGGAGGGCTACTCCGCCTGCAGTCTGCTGTCTCAGCCGTGGTTCTAGGACCCAGTGCTACTGGTCCTCTCGTCCCTCACACGCCTGGGGTGCTGGCTCCGGATGGGCTTTCTCTCAGTGGCTCACACTGGCTCTCCAGATTATGCGTTCCTTCCACCCCACTCTTCCAGGACATGTACTTCTTTCTGTACTGCTCAGCCTACCTCGGTCTACTGACTCCTTTCTCCTCCCCCTTCTCTATATCTACCCTCTGTCACCTGACTGACGTGTTGGCCCACCCACTGTCTCTAAACTCACCACCCCTTGCCTGCCTAGAGTTCCCAGGCTCCGGGTTGGGTGCTGCTTTCTACTGCTACGTGGGTTGTGCGGGCTGTGAGGGTGTTGGTGTTCAACTGTCTTTCCTACCTTCCTGGCTGCAGTTCCCTTTGTGGCCTCCTGACTGCAGGGGCGCCACATTCTCCCGGAGTTAAACCATCGTGTCCTCGCGCTGCCCGTCATGGATCCCCCTGAAAACATTTTTATTTTATAACAACAGTAAATATTAATGATTCTTGGTTTCTGTCGAGCCCACTGGGACAAAGGAACTCTGCACATGGCGCTGAGCTTCTATGGCCGCCTTTAAGGTCAGATTTTGGCGGGAAAGTCCAGAACACGTTTCTTTAGGTGCACGATGTCCAATTCTTTTGGACCACGTAGATCCTGTTCGTGACGCCAGGTTTGTCGAGCCCACTGGGACAAGGGTACTCGGTACCGGACCGGGTCTGCTACTGGGGAAGTGACGGGTGGTCCTGGTCTGGACCGTGTCCCGGGCCTGGCAAATAAAAGGGGATATTTACAGGGGAATGTCAGTCGTTACGCCACCCACTGTGTGCGGCCAATGATGGGGCCGCCGCTGCTACAGAACCTCCGGGGATGATGTAATGGCAGCGAAGATGGAATAGTTCCCGTGGGCAGAACTGTGTTCCCCGGGGCAGTGATGGTTGAAGTCTATGATGTTGTGTGCAGGCTTGGTGCTGAGTGCAATTCACTTACTGTCCAGTTGCTGCAGGAATCCTCCTTCAGTGATGGAGCTTGCACGCTGTGGCTCTGCAGGTGGGAGGCTGCTGAAAATCTGTATGGAAGGATTAGTGCTCAGGCAGAGACAGACAAGGGAGACATATTCAGAGTTCTCCGTGTTTACTTCTTACGTTCTCAAGTTCAAGTTACAGTTCAACACAGTTCTTACAGTTCAGTTCCAGTCTCAATACACGGGCACACTTTCCGCTCCGGGTTCCTTTTACTCTCTGCAGCCAGGTCTCTCTCTGTGACCCCTCACTCTGTCTCTGTGTCCTTTCCAGGCTGTTAACTCTCTTTGGGTTCACTTGGTTGTGTGTGTGACTCCGGACAGTATGGCGGTGGCTCAGGCCCCTGTGGGTCATCCTGGTTGTCACTGAGCTGCCTATCCTTTGGGGTAGGGACCCTAACGTGTAGCTGTGGTCCCCCGTCGGTTGTCTGGGGATGCCGGATGAAACTACGGTCCCCTCTAGAGCCGACGCTCTACTCAGCCTAGCCTCCAGCAGTCCTCCCGTGTGAGGCTCTACTAGGCTCTCTCTACTGTGTCTTCCAGTGTCATAGGAGGGCTACTCCGCCTGCAGTCTGTCATGTCGGCTGTAATTCTAGGGCCCGGGTATCACCGTCCCTCTCTTCCCTCAAACTCCTGAGGTGCTGGCTCCGGATAGGATTTCTCTCTGCAGCTCACACTGGCTCTGTTCAGATTCTGCGCTCCATACACCCCACTCATCCAGGAAGTGTGATTCCTTCTTTACTGCTCAGCCTTCCTTGGCCTACTGCTGTCCCTCGGCCTGTGCCGTGCTCATCAGCCTGCTGCTGATCTGTGTCTTTGCTGCTCGGCACCCTGGGTCTACTGACTCCTTCCTCCTCCCCCTTCACTATTTCTACTGTCTGTCACCTGACTACGTGTGTGCCCAATCCACTGCTCTAAACCCACCACCCCTCGCCTGCTTAGAGTTCCTAGGCTCCAGGTTGGGTGCTGCCCTCTACTGTACGTGGGTTGTGTGGGCTGTGAGTGTGTTGGTGTGCAACTGTCGTCCTACCTGCCTGGCTGCAGTTCCCTTTGTGGCCTCCTGGATGCAGGGGCGTCACACTCTACTGGAGTTAAACTAGCGCATCCCCGTGCTGCCCGTCATGGATCCCCCTGAAAACATTTTTATTTTCAAACAACAATAAACATTACGAATTCTTGGTTTCTTCCCATCCGGGAGGCACGATTCTTCAAACGTTACTTTAAGTTAACTATATACAAGTGCATGGGTATATCAACATCTCTACCCTTCTGGACCTCTGCCGGGTCTATTGCTATGACGCATTCACTTTACTTTACTTTAGGTAAAACACATAATAAACGCTACTTTCTATCAAAAGTATAAAACCATTCTTCCTTCTTCTTTCACAAGTGCAAAAATTCAAAAACAGTTCAAAGTTCAAAGTCTCATGCACTACTTCTCATGTGCAAAACCGGTCTTAAAACCAAAGGGGAGCACACAAAGGTGCTCAACTATTTACAGGAAAGTTCGTACCAAGTCATTGTCCTTGATCTCTAAAGTTCATAACACATAAGACAAACAGGGGAAAGCTAACATTCATTCAGGTACGGGATGGGGACAGGTGTGCAACTGTCGTCCTACCTGCCTGGCTGCAGTTCCCATTGTGGCCTCCTGGACGCAGGGGCGCCACATTTCTTCCCGTCCGGGAGGTACGATTCTCTTATAACGTTGCATAAAATTAACTTATTCACAAGTGCATGGGTACATCTACTTCACTACCCTTTTAGACCTTTGCTGGGTCTAATGCCACAACACATTCACTTTACTTCAAATAAAACACATAAAAAGGCATTACTTTCTAGCAAAAGTATAAAAGTTCTGGTTTCAGTTCAAAAATGCGAAAGCTTCAAAAAGTGCAAAAGGTTTCAAGTTTAAAAAATTCAAAAAGTCTCAAGCAGTTCAAAAAGAGTTCAAGCAGTTGGAAATTCAGAGTTCACAGGCACAAGTGCTTCCATACTGCACACAAGCACTTCACATGTTACTTCAAAGTACAATGCACAGTCTCTTAAGTGCACAGCTGGTCTTAAAACCAAAGGGGAGCTTGCGAGGTGCTCAACTATTTACAAGGAAAGTTTATATCACCTCATCGTCCGTGATATCGATTGTTCAATAAACATATAAGACAGACAAGGGAAAAGGCTAACATTCATTCAGGATTGGGATGGGGACACCAAGGGTTACATCGCATTCACACTTACAAGTCTTCTTCTTTCTTCAGGATCCAGGTCTTCACTTCTTCTTTTCTTCCTGCTTTATCTTCCACGGGAGTGTCTGTGATTCTCTCCTCCGCGGGAACAGCTCAAGGTCTTGCAGCGCTTGTATTAACAGATAACTCTCCGGAGTTTGTGTAGCTGCGTCAGCTGTAGATTCCACTGGAACAGTCTCTATGGTAGTTGTAGGACCCGTGTTAGCAATTGGGTCCGGCTGCACTACTGGATCTGGGCGAGCTATTGGGTCTGGATCCTCCAAAGCAGGCATGTCGTCTTCTTCTAGCGATATTAAAGATAGTCTCTGCACTTTTATGCCATACGGGCCTCTTGCTCCTTGCACCACAATGTAGGAGACCCACTCTCCAACCTGCACTTCCCTGTCCGGGTGTTTCTCTGGAAGGTGCGCTTCCACATCACGTCTATTGATGAATATATCGTGATCTGCTCCGGGCTCTCCAGCAAAGGCATAACCATCCGCAGGTTTAATTTTAACAATTCTGCCCTCATGCCTCTGGGATCTGTTAAGGTTTACATCTCGCCGGGCAACAGTTTTCAAATATTGTGTGCGAGCGATCAATTCCCGCTTCTTTACTAGCCTTTCCACTTCTTCCTTTTCCCATCTTCTAATACATCTCCTCAAATACTCTTCTCTAGTAATTACTTCTACCGGGCCTTTATCACTAGCTGGATCTCCAGGGAAGCCCATTAAATCATCCTCTGTTTCATTCTTTTCCCACCAGCAGCGGAGCTGCTCCCCTCTCACCTCTATTGTCGCAGGTGCCAGTATCAGGGCCTCCGGTAACGGCAGATATCCCTCCGGTAAGGCTCCTAGTGTGTCGGCTTCTCTTGTCGCTAGGTGCGGTACGGCTCTGGGCATAGACAGATTCACCAGGGTCGCGGTGCGGCATTTCCCTTTGCTCACTGCACGATCATGGGTAGCGCCAACCCAGCCGGGTTGCGTGGTCAAAGTCTGTTGGTGGCGCTGGATATCTATTTGAATCCGGGTTCTATGCTCCTCCTGGGTCCGTGTCATCCGCAAAGGTAGCAGCCGCAGCACACCTCGTTGGGTGTCTCGAATCTCCGGACGCTCTCTGCCGCCTTCTGCCATTCTGCTGTGGTCACGCAAGATCTTTCCCTGGCCGGGTTCCTCCACTGGTTCACTCCGTGGGCCCTCCGGGATCACTTGGGGTCTTCCTGCTGCAGCGCTCTTCTTGGCGTCCTCTGCTTCCGTCCTCATGTCTCGCAATGGCGACTGCTTCTCTTCCGGTCATTTGTCCAGCCTCTTCCTGATGACAATTTCCTGTTCATCTCCCGCCAGCTTCTCAATGGTAGGTGGTTGTAGGGGCGGAGGCTCTTCTTTATAATTGATGGCTGGCTCTCCCTGAGTTAATGGGAGCCAGGGCGGGTCCTTCTTTTCGCGCCTTGGACCGGGTCGGCACACGATGGGGTGTCTGGGCACGCCTCCTCTGCACATGGCGTTAGGCTTCTATGGCCGCCATTAAGCCCAGAATTTGGCGGGAAAGTCCAGAACACTTATTTAGGCACACGGGGTCCAATTCTTTTGGACCGGTACATCCTGTTCATGACGCCAGGTTATCGAGCCCACTGGTACGGGGGGACTCGGTACCGGACCTGGTCTGCTACTGCGGAAGTCACGAGTGGTCCTGGTCCAGACCGTGTCCCGGGCCCTGGCAATAATAAGGGGATATTTACAGGGGATAATGTCAGTCGTGACGCCACCCACAGTGTGTGGCCAGTAGTGGGGCCACTGCTGCCGCAGAACCTCCGGGGATAATGTGATGGCAGCTAGGATGGAATAGTTCTCCGTGGGCAGAACTGGGCTCCCCAGGGCAGTGATGGTTAAGTCTTTGGTGTAGGGTATGGTGCAGGGCTGTGCTGGGTGCAATGCACTTACTGTCCAGATGCTGCAGAAATCCTCCTTCAGTGTTGGAGCTGACAAGCTGTGGCTTTCCAGGCTGGGATCTCCTGCAAACCTGTGTGGAGGAAATCTTGTGCAGGCAGAAACATGCGAGGGAGTCAGATTCAGGGTTCACAGTGTTTACTTCTCAAAGTTCTTTCTCAGTTCCAGTTCCAGTTCACAGTTACAAGTTACAGTCTTTACACGGGCATAACTCTCCCCTCCGGGTTCCTTTACTCCCTGCAGCCAGGTTGTTCCTTCTATGACCCCTCACTCTGTCTCTCTGTCCTTTCCAGGTTTTCGGTTCTCTCTGTTACTTGGTGTGTGTGTCTCCAGACAGTATGGCAGTGGCTCGGACTCCTGTGAGCCCTCTGGGTTGCCACTGAGCTGCCAGTCCTTTGGGGTAGGGACCCTAACGTGTAGCTGAGGTCCCCCGTTGGTTGTCTGGGATGCCAGATGAAGCAACGATTCCCTTTGGAGCCGACACTCTACTCCTAGCCTAGCATCCAATAGTCCTTGGTGGTGAGGCTCTACCAGGCTCTCTCTAACTGTGTCTTCGGGTTCAATAAGAGGGCTACTCCACCTGCAGTTTGCCGTTTCAGCTGTGGCTCTAGGACCCAGTGCTACTGGTCCTCTCGTCCCTCACACTCCTGGGGTGCTGGCTCCGGATGGGCTTTCACTCTGTGGCTCACACTGGCTCTCCAGATTATGCGCTTCTTCCACCCCACTCTTCCAGGTGCTTCTTTCTGTACTGCTCAGCCTACCTCGGCCTACTGACTCCATTCTCCTCCCCCTTCTCTATATCTACCCTCTGTCACCTGACTTACGTGTTGGCCCACCCACTGTCTCTAAAGCCACCACTCCTTGCCTGCCTAGAGTTCCCAGGCTCCGGGTTGGGTGCTGCTTTCTACTGCTACATGGTTTGTGTGGGCTGTGAGGGTGTTGGTGTTCAACTGTCTTTCCTACCTTCCTGGCTGCAGTTCCCTTTGTGGCCTCCTGACCGCAGGGGCGCCACATAAGCCATGATGGAGCCAGTGCTGCAGAGGAAAATTGGCATCGCCCCCGGCACGCAGATTCATCATCTCCACCTTGGCATCAAACACAACTTTCAAGGTGCACGCCTGATAGGAGGATGAAGGCTGACGTATGCAGCTATCAACCATTAAATTTCACTGCTATGTGCTGCATGCTGACGTCAGTGCGTGGTACATAGCTGTGACGTTCAATGGCCCAAAGGTTGGTGGCCATTTTTAATGCCACTTATATGTGCTGGCCTCTGACAGGCCTCTGGTCGATGTAATGACCGCAGTTAATGGCGGGGCCCCACTATATCAAACACAGGGATCCACTGAGGACCCGGGGCTCACTAGGGTATTACCTTAACCAGTGTCCCACTGGGCCAGTCTAACCCTGGATCTATGTATAGAGCAGGCTAGTACATGTCACCAGAAGGCCGCTCTGCACAATATCTGTGGACATATGATACTTTCTTTAGGTAACTACTACTGCAAACATGCTCACATAGAAATTAATTTTCAGAGAAATAAAAAAAATGATTCTTGGGCTCCTTTCACATCAGCGTTTTGCTGATGTTTGCGGCCGATCTGGTAGCTGGCGCTGCATCTGCCGCCTAATGGCCGACTTGCGGCACTGATCCGGCAAGCCCCAAGCATTGTTTGTGGGGCTTGCAGTCGGGTGCGGCAAGTGCGGTTGTTCCAGATCCAGCAGATCCGGCACTTGCAGTGGCAAAAAAAAAATGCTAGCAGCGTTTTCTTTCCGCGCTGCAAATGACGGATCCGCCAAGCACAGTTTGCGCACCCGACCACAAGCCCTATAGAGAATGCACAGGGCTTGCCAGATCGATGCTGCAAGTCGGCCATTAGGTGGCCGATCGGGCAGATGCGATGCTGATGTGAAAGCAGCTTTAGGCTAGGGTCACAAATTTTCAATGCCACTGGATATCTGAAATTGCTACATGATTCAATTATCCAGTGGCATTGAGGTTTCAATTGATGAAGAATGGCTTCGCTATCTTTCTACCCCATATACCATATCATACCATCAATTATTGTGTTCCAACAATCTTGGAGGGATCTATCCATTGTGGGTTAGTGTCAGACCAATAGCGCTGGTTTTGTTTGTAACTTCACCATTCACAAAGTTTGCCTCATCACTCATCTGAAGGCAATTGTCTATGCTGTGAAGATACGAGATGTGCAGCATCTGAAACAACGAATACTGGAAGCCTGTGCTAGCATTTCTTCTGCGGTGTTGCTATCAGTGTGTCAAGAGTGGGAGAAGAGGGTTGCACTGACAATTCAACACATAGGGCAGTAGTTTGAACCCATTTTATAAGTGGTCATAAACTTGTAAATAACCCATGAAAGAATAAAATTACATTAAAACTAAGCACACCATTGTTTTTCTTATGAAATTCTCAATAAGATTGATGTCACATGACTCTCTTCCCATAAAAGAAATAAAGTTTGATCCAAAATGGCCAACTTCAAAATGGTCGCCATGGTCATCATCACCCATCTGGAAAAGTTTTCCCCCTCCCATATACTAATGTGCCACAAAAAGGAAGTTGATATCACTAACTATTCCCATGTTATTTATGTGCATGCATACAAATGTCCCACCTTGTATTTCAAGTGTTTATTTGTGGTAATGTTGATGATTATGGCTTACATTCAATGAAAGCCCAAAAGTCATTATCTCAGAAAATTAAAGTGATCTTACCAATCAGAGATCTCTTACAAAAAAAATAAATAAATAAATCGTAGCCCTGCAGCACACAAAAATCTGTATAAGGACATAAACTACTCACTGAGATCTACATTAGAAGGACTAGTGCAGACAGTCACAAAAGCTGCTGTATGACAAATAAGTAACAGCACGTCATAAGGACCAGAGGGATCATTACTGCTTACAGTGGGGTTCTCTTGCCACCAAAGCACTTCAGCGACATTGACCCAAGATACTGAGGGCAGCAATATAAGACTGTTCTGAA
Organism: Allobates femoralis; assembly: GCA_033576535.1. Lineage (NCBI taxonomy): Eukaryota > Metazoa > Chordata > Amphibia > Anura > Aromobatidae > Allobates > Allobates femoralis. Next base: position 506,227,284 of record JARQOC010000003.1, read on the forward strand.
GTCCTAGATACCTACTTTCTCCACCCCTTGAACTCCAGAAGTAGCGACTCCACCCAGAGTCATTGAACTTGTGAACAACCTAGTACCTCAAGGTCAGTGAAATTAAACCCAACTAAACATCAGACCTCTCTGTTACACCTTAGTTTCCAGAAATCTAATGCCCTCCAAAACCAGACCCTCTTCCACCATTCCATCTAACGAAAAAACAATGGATGCACATCAATTAAGCTCTAAGAGCAAGATACCAACTATGGCACATAGTCCAGGTAAAAACCCGAAAGGAAGAGACAAACACACGAAAAGTTCATCTACACCTGAAACCCATGAGTCCAGCGACGACTCAATTATATACGAATCCACTCATCATAGTTCCAAAAGAAAAGAGATGGATTCACCCCTACGCCAAAATCCTAATCCTCCTCCACAAGATGAGATTCAATTGCAATGTAGAAGTCCTGCGAGGCAGAGGATTAAGGTCACACAAGCTAATAATGACCCCAACTTTATCCTGGACCAAACTCAAATTCCAGACAAGAACTTCCTTCTCCAACTTTTCTCTTCCCTTAAGGAAGAAATGAGGGAGCAATTTGCAGAAATTAAATCTTCGATCAACACCATTAATTCACGACTAGATCAAACCGAAACAGATGTAGGAAACCTAAAGAAAGAACTTAAAACATGCTGCTCAGAGCTAACAAAAGCTAAAGATGAAATTAAGCACCTTACAGATAGGATTATAGATAGGGAGGACCGTGACCGTAGATCCAACTTAAAAATTAGAGGAATATCAGAACAAACAAAAACACATGAGCTAATTCCCTTTGTCAAAAATCTGACCAGAAAGCTGATCCCGTCCTTACCGGATATAGAATTATCAATTGAGAGGGCTCACAGACTCCCCAAACCCCTACGCATACCTGAAGACACCCCTCGTGATGTTATTGTTAAATTTACGTTTTTCCAGACGAAAGATAAAATAAATAACTACACTAGGCAACATGCTTGCCTACCGGCTCCTTATGAATCTTTAAAAATCTTCTCTGACATCTCAAAAGAAACTGCCACTAAAAGGAGACTTCTAAGGCCAGTCACAGAGGTTCTAAGAAAACAACAGATTACCTATAGATGGGCCGACCAACCACCTCTGTCATATTTCATCACAAACAGAAGCAAATCACCATTGAGGATCCCATGGAAGGCTTGAAACTCCTCAAACACCTACATATAAAAGAATAACTCTGCCAAATGATTTAGGTTAGAAATATTGCACCATAGGCCCTACCGTTAGCCCAAGAGGAAGACCTACAGTAGTTCCTTGGAACTCTTCCTCCACAACACGACCGTTGGTCGAACTTATATATTTATTCTTTTTTCTTCTAAAGTTTGTTGAACCCACCTTAACTACCCCTCCTCCTCTGTTTTCCCTCCTAATTTCTCCTCCTCACCCCCCCTTCTTGACCAGCATCTCAATTTAACTGCTTAACTGACGCCGTAATGATGAAACTCCTGTCCCTAAACGCAAATGGTCTAAATTCACCACAAAAACGATTTAGTGTATGGAAGGAGCTAAACTCAAACCACGTTGACATAGCTGGAATTCAGGAGACTAGATTCCCTCTACATAATCCTCCTAAATTTAGTAATAAAAGATTCCCCCATGTATACTTTTCATCTAATTCCAAAAAGAAAGCGGGAGTAGCAATAATCATAAAAGGAACGCTGAAGTTTGAGGAAATTGAGCTGATCAAAGACGAAGAGGGCAGGTACATAATCCTGATCTGTAAGGTTAACGAAGTAATCCACACTCTTGTAAACGTTTACACCCCTAACAATGGCCAAATTACCTTCCTTAAACGTCTCTTTACCCTAATACATGAAAAACAGAAAGGGATGCTTCTGATATTTGGCGACTTCAATTCTGTCCCGAACCCTCTATTAGATTCGTCTAATAAATCAAGGAATCTGAATACGAAATTGGACCCACTTTTACAAAAGGAGGAGCTCTTTGACGTATTTAGATGTTTACATACCTCCTCTTTAGAGTTTACTCACTATTCTAACGTCCATAAATCATTTTCCAGAATCGATTTGGTACTAACAAACATACACTCACTGTCAAAATTTAAACCTATATCCATTCTACCAAGAACGTGGTCGGACCACTCTCCCATCCTCTTTGAGATTTCTAACAGCCCTCCTTTCAACTCTCTTTCTCCATGGAGAGCTAATTCATATCTATTTACCCACCCACAATATAAATCTGAAATCCAAGATTCACTTAAATTATATTTTCAAGAAAACGATACTACAGACATTTCCTTGTCCACCCTATGGACTGCCCACAAAGCGACCATAAGAAGTAATCTGATATATCTGAACATGAAACATAAAAAAGCTCAATTAGCTAATACTAAAAAACTTACTCGACAAATTGCCTTGTTGGAGGAGGAAATGGTAACTAACCCCTCTGAAAGCAAACATAAAGATCTACTTGAGCTTCGGGTACAACTTAAATCCCTCCTCTTATCTGACTATGATAAATTGGCCCGCATATCCAAATCAAATTTCTACTCAAATATGAATAAACCATCTAAAACCTTCGCAAATTTGATCAAAATCCATAGATCAAAAACCAGTATATATCAAATCAAAAACAACCAAAACCACATTAAAAAAACCCCATTAGAAATATCTAATGCCTTTGTTGAATATTATAAAGGCCTATACAACCTCAAAGATGATCGCTCAGAACCTCAACCCACAACACAAAATATCAAATCCTTCCTAGACTCAGTCACGCTTCCTACGATCTCAGAGGAGGATCTAAACAATCTCAACCAACCTTATACTGAGCAGGAAATAAAAGATATTATACGTAAACTTAAAAAGAACAAATCCCCAGGACCCGATGGTCTTCAGAACGAATATTTTTTAGCGTGCGAACATTTACTCACCCCTTACATCACTAAACTAATTAACTCTTTTTCTGATGGTAGCCAGCCGATCCCACATGAGATGCTCCAAGCGCTTATAACAGTTATTCCCAAAAATAAAGGGGACAAAGACTTAGTTTCTAATTATAGACCCATCTCCCTCCTGAACACAGATATTAAAATTATATCAAAAGCGATTAATTCTAGAATGCAAAAAGTGATCCCGACCTTGATCCACAAAGATCAGACTGGATTCACTCAAAAAAGGAATTCAACAGATGCGACAAGAAGACTCTTAAACTTGACAGCGTATGCTGAGCTCTCGAAAGCCCCTATGATAGTGGTCTCTGTCGACGCAGAAAAAGCGTTCGACAGAGTCCACTGGGGATACCTGTTTGAGGTTTTGCATAAATTTGGACTTTCAGGACCCATATTCAATTCCATTCAAGCTTTATACACCACACCATCAGCAAGGCTCCTTACTAATAATCATATGTCCGCCCCTTTCTTGTTGACAAATGGCACAAGACAAGGCTGCCCCCTCTCGCCCTCCCTTTTCAATTTATTTATTGAGCCATTACCAGAAAAGGTAAGATCTAGCCCGTCAATTTCTGGTATTTCCCTGAATCGAGAATCATATAAAATCAGTTTGTTCGCTGACGATATAATACTAACCCTCACAAATCCGGCGACGTCTATGCGGGACCTTCTCTTACTCATGAATGAATTTGCTGCGATTTCCCATTACAAAATCAACATTGCCAAAACACAAGTACTCAGCTATAACCTCACAGATCAGATGATTTCCTCCCTCCAACAGGGCAACGAGCTGGATTGGGATAAAAAGTATCTAGACTACTTAGGAATCATAGTCACTAAACCCACTTCCAAAATATATGATGCAAATCTAGGAAAGCTGTATAAAGCTCTTCAAATGGACCTAGCTAACATTTCCAAAACTGAACTGACGTGGTTAGGCAAAATAGAGGCGTACAAATTATTTATACTGCCCAAAATACTTTACATTTTTTGTTCAGTCCCCCTTCAGCTTAACTCAGCTTGGTGCAAAAAAATTCAAGCTCAATTATCTAACTTTATTTGGGGGGGAAAAAAACCCAGAACCTCTCTCTCTATTCTAGAAAAAGTAAACTACACGGAGGTCTAGCAGTGCCTAACATCTCAGCTTACTATAATTCAGCGCTTATCAGACTTAGCCAAAATTGGTGGGGAGGAGAAGAAGAGAAGCCGAGATGGATGGAGATAGAGAAAGCACTTAATCACTCGAGAGATCTCCAATGGACACTACTCGCTTATTTATGCGACAAGACCAAGAAATTACCTAAAGAACCAACGTTAAAGGCTACCATACGCTCGTGGAGAACTCTCACCACGAAATTATACGCAACAAATCATAAACCTTCTCCACGTTGGATCTCAGTTTACCTCCTACCAGCTCTATCGGCAGATATAGATGTAAGTGTATGGACCAATTGTGGAATCCATACTCTCTCAGACTTACTTGATGACAATATGCAACTCAAATCCTTTGCAAGTCTTAGAACCAAGTTTAATTTGCCAAGCGAAGAGGTTGGGAACTGGAACAAAATAAAACGTACACTCAATAAAAATAATCTGAGTCTCCATCTCCCGCTAAACATAACTCAACTTTTCCGTTTTAACCAATCGAACATCTTTTGGTCTTTCAAGTCTATTTACAAAGAATGGAACCTTGATTCTTCATTTTCCAGCGCTTCTAACATAGGTGCATGGAGTAAGGAACTCCAAATCTCTCTCCCTGCTGATCTAATTGAAGATACACTCAAAATAGTTTACAAAAGTCTCTCATCTTCAGTTCTTTTGGAATCTTACTACAAATCCTTGGCTAGGTGGTATTTCACCCCTACAAAACTCCATAAATTTTCAGAAACTATATCACCATTGTGCTGGAGGAACTGCGGAAAACCTGGCACAATGTCTCACATATTCTGGGACTGTCCCATCCTGCGCCCATTTTGGGGGAAAATACAACTTCTAATCTCCGACATAACAGGGATCGACTTGGACCTCTCGCCAGAACTCGCGCTGCTCCTGATAGGAATAAATGTAGTACCACCTGAGCTCAGAGCGCTCATCATACACATTTTGATTGCCTCAAAAAATGGTGTAGCGGCTCGATGGAAAGACCCAGATCCACCAACGTTTGAAACAATACTGGGGACTATTGCAGCTCACAATGTGTATGAATACACGTTCGCTCTGAGGAACAATCTTCAAGGAAAGTACAGTAACAAGTGGTTAACATGGAACCAGTTTTTCTTTCAACAGGATGCCCCCATAATATAAACTTGATCGAATTAGCTTTCAATATGCTATGAGTGAAGTTTAGTTGAGCATAACTTTAAAGTATTTTTCCCTCCTTCCCTCCCTTCTTCCCCCCCCCCTTCCTTTCCCACCACCCACCCTCCAACCGCATGTGTTTATAAGAATGACACAATTGGTTATGGTTTATTGTTAGTTGTTAACTTGACTCTTGTCTTCTAATGTGTGATTATCTTAATGTATTGCTACTTGTTATGACCTCCTTGTAAGTTTATATCTAATTCAATAAAAAAAAACGTTGAACAAGAAAATTAAAGTAAGGAGAATGAAGGGTCTGAGAGATAAAATATTTCCTAAATAGGTATCAGAGGCTTCACCTTGTGTGGTTGTGAGAGTCACAACCACTATAAAAGCATATCACGGCTGCTGTAGTCCCCGGTGTGGTGCACATAGAGTAGGGAGGATGAAGGGTTAAAAACCACGCTGCTGCATTCTACAAGACATCAAAGGGCGAATATAATATTGATTTATTAGTCAACTAATTTTTTGCTCCCTGGCCCCTTCCTCAGGACAAATCCAATATCATTTTGCTATGTTTCAGGGTGTTTCTGGGAGCCCAGAAAAGTGTTGGTTAATAAATCAATATTAACCCTTTCGTGTTTCGTGGAATACTGCAGCACAGTTTTTAACCCTTTATCTTCCCTACTTTAATTTTCTGTAAGGAAACATCCGGTTGTCACCACGAGCGTTTCCAGGAAAGGATAGAAGTCTTCTTATTACTTTCAAATTGTCTTTATTTTAATTAAAACAACGCGTTTCGGCTAAAATATCTAAAATCGCCTTCCTCAGGTACTTCTATCCTTTCCTGGAAGCGCTCGTGGTGACAACCAGATGTTTCCTTACTTTAATTGTTCCTGACGAGCCTACCAGCTGGAGGTTGAGTGTCTGGCACGAAGCTGCAAGCCAGGGAACCCTTGTCCTGCTCCTGCACCATTATTATGAGCATGAATCAAGACAGCAAATAGGTGAGGAGAATATTTTTTTTAAATTTCAAGTGAATATAACTACCTCTGCACTTAGATCTGCGCCCCTCTCTCTCTCTTATCCCCACATCTAGAGACCAGACAGCCTTGTGAGGTCTATACACAGAACTACTTTAATTTTCTGAGATAATGACCTTTGTGCTTTCATTGGCTGTAAGTCATAATCATCAACATTAACAGAAATAAACACTTGAAATACAGTGCCTACAAGTAGTATTCAACCCCCCACAGATTTAAGTGGTTTGATAAGATGCAAATAAGTTAGAGCCTTCAAACTGCAAATGAGAGTAGGATTTATTAACAGAAGCATAAATCTTACAAACCAAAACGTTGTGTTGCTCAGTTGAATTTTAATAAATTTTAAACATAAAAGTGTGGGTCAATTATTATTCAACCCCTAGGATTAATATTTTGTGGAATAACCCTTGTTTGCAATTACAGCTAATAATCGTCTTTTATAAGACCTGATCAGGCCGGCACATGTCTCTGAAGTTATCTTGGCCCACTCCTCCATGCAGATCTTCTCCAAGTTATCTAGGTTCTTTGGGTGTCTCATGTGGACTTTAATCTTGAGCTCCTTCCACAAGTTTTCAATTGGGTTAAGGTCAGGAGACTGACTAGGCCACTCCATCACCTTGATTTTTTTCCCTCTTGAACCAGGCCTTGGTTTTCTTGGCTGTGTGCTTTGGGTCGTTGTCTTGTTGGAAGATGAAATTACGACCCATCTTAAGATCCTTGATGGAGGAGCGAAGGTTCTTGGCCAAAATCTCCAGGTAGGCTGTGCTATCCATCTTCCCATGGATGCGGACCAGATGGCCAGGCCCCTTGGCTGAGAAACAGCCCCACAGCATGATGCTGCCACCACCATGCTTGACTGTAGGGATGGTATTCTTGGGGTCGTATGCAGTGCCATCCAGTCTCCAAACGTCACGTGTGTGGTTGGCACCAAAGATCTCGATCTTGGTCTCATCAGACCATAGAACCTTGAACCAGTCTGTCTCAGAGTCCTGCAAGTGATCATGAGCAAACTGTAGACGAGCCTTGACATGACGCTTTGAAAGTAAAGGTACCTTATGGGCTCGTCTGGAACGGAGACCATTGCGGTGGAGTATGTTACTTATGGTATTGACTGAAACCAATGTCCCCACTGCCATGAGATCTTCCCGGAGCTCCTTCCTTGTTGTCCTTGGGTTAGCCTTGACTCTTCGGACAAGCCTGGCCTCGGCATGGGAGGAAACTTTCAAAGGCTGTCCAGGCCGTGGAAGGCTAACAGTAGTTCCATAAGCCTTCCACTTCCGGATGATGCTCCCAACAGTGGAGACAGGTAGGCCCAACTCCTTGGAAAGGGTTTTGTACCCCTTGCCAGCCTTGTGACCCTCCACGATCTTGTCTCTGATGGCCTTGGAATGCTGCTTTGTCTTTCCCATGTTGACCATGTATGAGTGCTGTTCACAAGTTTGGGGAGGGTCTTAAATAGTCAGAAAAGAGATAATTAATCCACACATGTGAAGCTCATTGTTCTTTGTGCCTGAACTATTTCTTAATACTTTAGGGGGACCAAACAGAATGCTGGTGGTTTGAGGGGTTGAATAATAAATGACCCTCTGAATTAACTTTTAACGCTTTAGAAAAAAAAAAAAAAAAAAAAAATCTTTTTGGCCGCAGTGCATTTCCCACTTCCAGGCTGATCTACAGTCCAAATGTCACAATGCCAAGTTAATTCCGCATGTGTCAACCAGCTAAATCTGCAGGGGGTTGAATACTACTTGTAGGCACTGTAGATCACTCTGTTTGTAACGACTCTATATAATATATACATTTGCCTTAATGTATTGAATTACTGAAAAAAAATAACTTTTGATGATATTCTAATTCATTGAGATGCACCTGTACATTGCAATAATGTTTAGGTAGATTGTATGGTATGTCTCAAAGTTACATCTAGATTATGTAGAAGACAAGAATTATGTTTTCCCAATAGAGCATTGCCCAGTGCCTCTGCCAGCTTACTTTTCCTAACGGCCCCATCACACACTTCGATATCGTTAACGATATCGTTAGTACGTCACGGCTTTTTGGGTGGAGCAACGACGTTGTAACGACATTGTTGCGTGTGACAAGTACAAACGATAAACAATAATCAGGCAGATTGTTGATGGGAGGTTTGTGAACTAGACCTTACACCAAACGATAATTGTCCGTCCAACCTGCAGCATCAGTGTGTGCGACACCTTGATAACGATGTCGTTAACGACCTCACCTATTCAAAACTGAAGGACGTAGGTGATCAAACGACCGCACGTATTGTTCGCTTGTCGTGGAATCGTTGCTTCGTTGTTAAAAATATCTGTACGTGTGACATTTCACTACTGATCATTGAACATCGTTCAAGCGATCCAGGTCAAGTCGGATCGTTGATTGGATCGCTCGGACATTGACGTGTGTAAGGGGCCTTTAAAAAGATGCCATCCACCTGCTATTCACCTAATGTAACGTGATTCATTGTTTTAGACCACCTTTTCGCATTGCCATAACATGTATTTCTAGTGCCTACATGCTTATTATAGGCCAACCTGTACTAAACCTAAAGTTTTGTTTGCTTTTACCGACTTTAATATTTTTGGTTTTACAGTTTAGGTTGATGGGATTTTATGTACTATGTATTACTAAAGTAGTTTGCAAAAGGCCTATCAGAAAGGGTAAAGTGCATGAAGTGAGGGTTGCAACCTAAACTCTGCAACTTTCTAATTAATTGTTTTCTCCTCAAAGATCCTTATAGCCAGAAAAGTGGGTCAATCAATAAATGTCATTATATCAGCTTTATTTATCTAAGGCCGGCTTCACACTGCAGGTGTGATCCAATCCGTGGCCCTCTGGTCCGGTGTGCACCCAGACGCAGCTACCGCCACTGATGAATCAGGACCGCGGCTCGTGGGGAGCTAGCCATGGTCCTGAAACAACAGCGGCATGCAGCCGCAGATGTCAGGTTCCCGGATCCTCCCGGACCGGGGCAATCCGGCCCTATAGGCTTCCATGTTAGGGAGCGCCAGAGTGCCCCGGATCCGGGAGAGTCCGGGAGAAGGCAATTAGAGGAGATATTCTCCTCTCAGACACAAAAACATTGTTCCTCTGCTATCCGGCTCCATCCGGCCCCATAGGATACTATGGGGCCAAAATCCGGTCCGTGGCTGTCAGGTTCACCCTGACAGCCACAGATCGGATCAGACCCGCTATGTGAAGCCGGCTTAAGGAGTGTGTTGTACTTACTTTGTGAAAATCGACGTCAGAATGCCTATTGAAGGAAATCAGTCAGCAGGGTTATGCTATCTAATCTGAGGGCAGCATGCTTTAGGGGTTAAAACATAAATTCAACGATGTGTTAAATTCTACCTCCTGTAGAGATGTTCACTTAGGCTAGGGTCAGACTTGAGCCTGCTGAATCTGTCAGAAACTTAGTTTCTGACAGGAGCAGCGCATAGTGTTAACGGCATATAACGTTATGGGCTGCCTGCTCTATGCATCACTATGGTAACATGATGCTTACCGCAGCCGCCGGATATGCGCTATTGCAGAGCGCACAGGAAATGCGGTTTGCAGGGTTTTCCTGTGGGCTCTGCCATAGCACATACCCAGGGATTCTCTGTGGAGCCGGCGGGTGCGCGAAGCCTACGGTTACTATAGCAATGCATAGGCAGGCGGCATACCGTTATATGCCATTAATGCTATGCGTTTTGCCTGACTGGGACTAAGTTTTTAAAATTCAGCACGCTGAGGGCAGATACAGGTCTGACCCTAGACTTATACTGAGTGTTGTATCCCTAGGACATTATCATTGCAGTGACTTATTGGTTCAAGGCATGTTGTCTGACTCAGCCCCTTTTATGATTAGCGCCTCACTATCTATAGACACTGTCCATAGAGAGCCTGGTGTGGACAAGGTCAGCTTTTTTTCAGCTCTGATGCATGACTCAATCTAAATTCTGTGTCAAAACTATTGCCCTCATAAACCTAAGCAACACATTGTTGGATTCATGCTGCCCTTAGATGAGGTAGCAAAAAGCTATTGACAAATTCTCTTGAAATTTTAATAACAAACCGAGTTCAGTTAGAAGTAGACTCAAAAAATGTTTATTTCAATATCCAACTTGACATCCAATGTATTGAATTATGCAGCCATTTTAACATGTTTTTAATGGTAAATATACTAGCCTCATCAGGTCAGAAATATTTTATTTAAAATAATATGCAGTTTGAGTTCTAGTAGAAGGCCCTCATATTTCTTTTTCGAAAAGTAACTTTCTTCATCCACGAACTTAAAGACTAAGCTTTATTACAATTAGGGGTATGCGAAGAAATGGTGGGTCCCCATAGCAGAATTTCTAGTTGCTGCCTCCCCCCACAAAAAAAATAAATGTGAAATAAAAATAATAATATTCATCTGGGTCAACATAATAGCACATCTCACAACTTTGCTGCCTCAACAAAGTAATATTTCTCCTATTGAAGTCCCTAGATTGACCTTTCATTTAGTCCATAAAGTAAGATGTTAACAAAAGAACCCCACAAACGCTGTATGATATGTCGCAATGATGGGTTTCTACACGTCCCACCCATAGGAAAGATTCAACATAAAGATTTAATTTTACCAACCAATCTTTATTATATATCCACATAAAATTTATAAAACAGAGTATTCCCTCCGGGGGGATGCACAAGGTACATACAGACTAATCAATGCACAATTTAGTATGCCATACAATAACCATAAAATACGTCACAATAGTAGTGGGTGTACAATTCAGTATCAAAATTGACCCAAATCCACTAAGCTGACATTAAATCACTACCTGTACCCCATACATATGATATAAGACAGCCTCTTCACTTAATACTTCAGCCTAATTGTGTCACCACAGCTGAAGTTGTGCCCGGCTATATCTAATCACCCTTCAGATTCCTTGTGGCAGCTTGTGGTATAACTATCCACCTATTACTGTTACCATAGCTACCCAAGGGGTATGATTACAATACTTAGAGGGTGCGGTTATGCTTCATACCTTATTCACTGAGGCAAACGTTTTGCGCCGTTGCGTTGCTTTGTTCACATCAAATAGCACGGTACTGCACAACTGACACTCAGCCAGCACCACTGTCTTGTGTGGTGACTGGCAAGCAGTATATCGCCTTAACCCTCAGGGCAATTTTTTTGGTGTCATTGCGGTGCTGTGTGTAAAACACAAAGCAGTACTAGGCTGTAGTGCTACCTTCCACAAAGCAGAAACTGCTCCTTGTTCCCCAATATCTGCATCTGGAAATCTGAATCTATGTCAGAAAGACCCCAAATTCCTAAAAAGGCTGTTGTGAAGGGACAGGGACAAGGATGTGGACGTGGGGATGTCAGTGTTGCCTGACAAGACACAGAGTCTCGGAGACAGAAAAAGGTTGATACATCTAGGTTCCCGCGAAATTTCACGGTCTGTAACGTAAACGGGTCTGGAAGCCAGAAGATCAAGGGCAGATACTCTCTTGGGTGGCTGATAAGGCCTTTACAAAATTTTCTAGCAGCACCCAATCGTCCATGACCACACAGTCTCCTATCCATACAGAGAATGCTGGGTCATCCTATTCTCAACCTGTTCCTAGTTCATCACCCCGTCAGGAGTCACAGGAAACATCTAACCCCAACCTTGGGCACTCCGAGAATCTGTTTGGTCCATATCCTTTTGTTGTCTCTGGCCTCTCACCAAGTGATATAGAAGAGGAACATGAGGAGGTATCGTCTGTTCATGGCAAAATATGAGGTGGTCGATGCTGAGACATCCGCCGATCCGACCTGGACCCCTGGCACGCATAGCCAGCACAGCAGCACAGAGGAAGAAGGTGGATATGTAGTACCGACAACGGCACCAAGGGCTACTGCTTTCAGCAGAGTGCGAAGTGTGTCAACTGTTGCCAAGAGCAATCCCTCTGTGCCCCAAGTCAAGGCAAAGGTGCGTTAAGCTGCTATCTTGAAATTATTTTCAGATAGTCCGTCTGAACCAAATGTTGTCATCTGTAGCATCTTCCATACAAAGCTGAGCAGAGGCCAGGACAAAGGCAACCAAAGCACCACCAGTATGCAGACACACATGGCAGCCAAGCACCCTAGTCAGTGGGCAGAACAACAGGGTAGCAAATCGGTGTCTGAGGGTCAAACCACTGTCATGTTGTCTGTGATCTGTCCTTCCCAATCTGCTGGGCAGGAAGCAGTTGCACAGATGCAGGACACAACAAGCTAATTCACTTGTTTGTCCCAGCCACATGTCCAGTTGTCTGTGCTCTAGATATATGAAAGGAGGTGTAAATACCAAGCCAAACACCCACAAGTGCAAATACTGAACACATTGCCAAGTTGCTAGCCATGGAGATGTTGCCATTCGGCTTGTGGGGACACAGTCTTTCTGTGATCTGTTGGCTGTGGCTGCCCCATGATACTCAGCTCCCATCCGCCACTATTTTTCCCGGTGTGCCATCCCCGGATTATACCAGGACATCTTAAACAATCTATAGTGTGCTCTCACCAACGCCGTACAGACACGGGGACAAGTACTTGTGGACAGGGACTATACATCTCTGTCATGGCAAACTGGCTCAACCTGGTGGAGGGTTTGACAAAGTCTTAAACTGGACCATCACATATCCTACCCACGCCATGAATAGAGGCCCAGCCTCAATCAGGGTTTCCGCCTCATCATATACCTCCTGTCTCCCCTCTTCCTCCTCCTCCTCCTCCTCCACTGTCTCGTCATTCTATGCTGAATTACCCTCCACATCCCTTCCAAGTCGGAAGCTGTGCAGCAGCGCATCGGAAAAGTGGCAACACGCTCTGCTGAAACTCATCTGCTTAGGTGAAACACCACACACTGCAGCAGAGTGGTGGCAAGGAATAAAAAAAAAAAAAGATCAATGGCTGTCCCCACTGCAACTCCAACCTGTTCTGGTTGTATATAATAGGCGTAACCTGGTAGCAACATTAAAGCTTGGGAAGCTGGTCATGTGCCATGCATGGCTCATGTGCTGAACCTAGTGGTGCAGAAATGTATATAAACATACCCTGACTTGCCGTACTTGAGAATGTGAGCCATATTTGCGCCATTTTCCACCATTACTCAACTGCTGTTGCTGGTCTTGCAGCGCTTCAAAAGCAATTTAATTTGCCAAACCACCAACTTATTTGCTACCTGCCAATATGGTGGAACTCTGCATTTCATATGTTGGCAAGGATAAGTGAGCAGCAGATGGCACTTGCTGAATACCAGCTTAAACATGCCCGTCAGACTGAGGCTCAGCCAAGATACATAACTGTCGAGTGGATGGGAATCGCTGACATTTGTGAGGTGCTTGATTACTTTGAGTACTGCACAAGCAGGCTTTCCCTATGCTATGTCTGCTGAAAGAATCACTGCATTATCTAAAAATTGAATCTTTGAGTGCCCAGCAACTGGGTATGGAGCAAGATTTCAAAATTGGTGATCATACCCAGCTCAGCCAATCTCATTAGGCATGCTTGGGGGATGAAAATGATGAGGAAGATGAGGAGGGAGAGGACTTCTTTTTCCGTGGTCCTGAGGGGACTTCTCATGCTACACAGGGGACTCCCAACTCCAGCTTTATGTCTGTCCAGCATTGGTGGGCAGGAGAGGAGAAGGTGGAGGAGGAGAGTCAGTGTGAGGTGAGCATGGGTATTGTTCCTCCTTCTGGGGTCATAAAACATTTGCTTATTTGCAGCTTGGCACACATGGCACACTTCATATCAAACTGTCCGTTGTGTGAGCCACATTTTCAACAGTAACCTATACTGGTTGGCCATCTTTCTAGATCCACGCTGCAAGGATAAATTTCCTTCGCTACCGTTGCAGTCACCAAGGGCTTTGACAATAGAATCCTTCAAGAGGGCCGTTGTTGATCATTTGATGGCAACATAACCCTCAGACACCGCTTCTAGCAGAGGTACCAGCTCTGTGCAATAGCATGCATTAATAGAGAGAGACATGGTCAACAGGTCCAAAAGAGGTGGTGGTAAAATGTCCACAAACTGGGCCATCTTCAATAAACCGGCTCATCAGCAAAGGCTAGCCGGACCGGTAACATTGTCAAGGAGGGAGAATTTGCACAAGATGGTCAACGACTAACTAAGTGACAATTAGGGATGAGCGAGTCTACTCACTAGGACTCGTTACTCGGCGATTCTTAAGGGACTCGCTGGACTCGGTAATCGGCGAGTCTTTTAGCGAATACTCGCTCAGTAACGAGTCCAATGCAAGTCAATGTTTTGTCAGAGTTTATTTTATCTCACTCGCTAGACTCGCTAGACTCGCTCTATCACATCGCTATATAGCTTGAATCTCCCCAAACAGCAGCGAGTCTGAGCGAGTCTACGAGTCCGAATCCTAGCGAGTCTGCGATTCCGAGTCCTGTATTCTCTATTCGGGACTCGCGAATCCAGAATCTTTTATGTTACTAGTCAGCATTGCGTGTTAGGTCAGAAAACTTGTGAAGACAGCCAATCATAGTCAGTAATGCCATAGCAGCTTTGGTTGTGTCAGGACTATGATTGGCTGCTGTCCATCGTGATGCCTATGTCATCTATGACAGGCAAGGCAGTATATAAGGCTTGCCCCCGCCATTTTGGGCACATTCCTGAGAAGAGCTGACCTAGTGCAGGGAGACTTGGAGCAGATCTAGGGACAGTTAGGCAGTGTAGGAGTCACATATAACCCAAAAGTTCTTTTCAGAACTAACAGGACGGAGTGTAGGAGTCAAGATTCCTCACACATAACCCAAAAGTTCTTTTCAGAACTACCAGGACGGAGGATTGCTGTACAGGACTGTAAGGAAGGGGAGATAGGAGCAGCCTTACAGTGAATCCAGCACCATCCTCAGAGCTTAGTTCACCCAGCTTTCCGCAGAGCTGTAATCCTAAGCTTTTTCTTATTTTTGGCACTAGTCTACCAGATAATTTTGGTGCCATTTTTCCACAAAAAATTTCCTGTGCCAGTGCGTTGCTGTACGGTGTCCTGCCTGCAGCTCGCACGGTACTTGTAAACTTGCACGCAGCCAGCACCGCAGCCTAACAGTGCCTGGTTCTGCGTACTAAACAATTTTTCCCTGTGCCAGTGCGTTGCTGTACGGTGTCCTGCCTGCAGCTCGCACGGTACTTGTAAACTTGCACGCAGCCAGCACCGCAGCCTAACAGTGCCTGGTTCTGCGTACTAAACAATTTTTCCCTGTGCCAGTGCGTTGCTGTACGGTGTCCTGCCTGCAGCTCGCACGGTACTTGTAACATTGCACGCAGCCAGCACCGCAGCCTAACAGTGCCTGGTTCTGCGTACTAAACAATTTTTCCCTGTGCCAGTGCGTTGCTGTACGGTGTCCTGCCTGCAGCTCGCACGGTACTTGTAAACTTGCACGCAGCCAGCACCGCAGCCTAACAGTGCCTGGTTCTGCGTACTAAACAATTTTTCCCTGTTGCCAGTGCGTTGCTGTACGGTGTCCTGCCTGCAGCTCGCACGGTACTTGTAAACTTGCACGCAGCCAGCACCGCAGCCTAACAGTGCCTGGTTCTGCGTACTAAACAATTTTTCCCTGTGCCAGTGCGTTGCTGTACGGTGTCCTGCCTGCAGCTCGCACGGTACTTGTAAACTTGCACGCAGCCAGCACCGCAGCCTAACAGTGCCTGGTTCTGCGTACTAAACAATTTTTCCCTGTGCCAGTGCGTTGCTGTACGGTGTCCTGCCTGCAGCTCGCACGGTACTTGTAAACTTGCACGCAGCCAGCACCGCAGCCTAACAGTGCCTGGTTCTGCGTACTAAACAATTTTTCCCTGTGCCAGTGCGTTGCTGTACGGTGTCCTGCCTGCAGCTCGCACGGTACTTGTAAACTTGCACGCAGCCAGCACCGCAGCCTAACAGTGCCTGGTTCTGCGTACTAAACAATTTTTCCCTGTGCCAGTGCGTTGGTGTACGGTGTCCTGCCTGCAGCTCGCACGGTACTTGTAACATTGCACGCAGCCAGCACCGCAGCCTAACAGTGCCTGGTTCTGCGTACTAAACAATTTTTCCCTGTGCCAGTGCGTTGCTGTACGGTGTCCTGCCTGCAGCTCGCACGGTACTTGTAACATTGCACGCAGCCAGCACCGCAGCCTAACAGTGCCTGGTTCTGCGTACTAAACAATTTTTCCCTGTGCCAGTGCGTTGCTGTACGGTGTCCTGCCTGCAGCTCGCACGGTACTTGTAAACTTGCACGCAGCCAGCACCGCAGCCTAACAGTGTCTGGTTCTGCGTACTAAACAATTTTTCCCTGTGCCAGTGCGTTGCTGTACGGTGTCCTGCCTGCAGCTCGCACGGTACTTGTAACATTGCACGCAGCCAGCACCGCAGCCTAACAGTGCCTGGTTCTGCGTACTAAACAATTTTTCCCTGTGCCAGTGCGTTGCTGTACGGTGTCCTGCCTGCAGCTCGCACGGTACTTGTAAACTTGCACGCAGCCAGCACCGCAGCCTAACAGTGTCTGGTTCTGCGTACTAAACAATTTTTCCCTGTGCCAGTGCGTTGCTGTACGGTGTCCTGCCTGCAGCTCGCACGGTACTTGTAACATTGCACGCAGCCAGCACCGCAGCCTAACAGTGCCTGGTTCTGCGTACTAAACAATTTTTCCCTGTGCCAGTGCGTTGCTGTACGGTGTCCTGCCTGCAGCTCGCACGGTACTTGTAAACTTGCACGCAGCCAGCACCGCAGCCTAACAGTGTCTGGTTCTGCGTACTAAACAATTTTTCCCTGTGCCAGTGCGTTGCTGTACGGTGTCCTGCCTGCAGCTCGCACGGTACTTGTAACATTGCACGCAGCCAGCACCGCAGCCTAACAGTGCCTGGTTCTGCGTACTAAACAATTTTTCCCTGTGCCAGTGCGTTGCTGTACGGTGTCCTGCCTGCAGCTCGCACGGTACTTGTAACATTGCACGCAGCCAGCACCGCAGCCTAACAGTGCCTGGTTCTGCGTACTAAACAATTTTTTCCTGTGCCAGTGCGTTGCTGTACGGTGTCCTGCCTGCAGCTCGCACGGTACCTTCCATCTCTCTTAAAATATCTTAGCCTCTAGTGTGTACCTTTCTGGAAATAGTACCTGCTACTTGTTTTACAAGCCCCCAGAAAGCCACCAGAAATTATAAAATGTCACACAAAAAACCAAATCCCAAAAAAAGTCTTGCTAAGGGACAGGGACGAGGTACAGGCATTGGTAGTCGTGGCCAACTATCCACCAGTTCGGGCAGACAGACGAGGATTGATCGATCGTTCCTCCTGTCTAACTTTCCCCGTCAGGAAAGTAAACGAGTATTGAGGCCGGAAGACGAACAGCATCTAACGTCTTGGCTGGCAGACAAGACCTCAACAACAGGTTCTTGCAGCACTCAAGGTTCCTTGAGCACTGTGTCTTCTGTTGGTACATACCATGCTGGGTCATCTAATCCACAACCTCTTCACAGTTCCTCAGACCAACAGCAGCCCCATGAAAATGTTGACACACACATGGGTCACTCAGATGACTTATTTGGTACATATAATCCTTTACATGAATCCGGTTTGCCAGACTCCGTAGTAGATGAGATACTTGATGAAGAATTGTCCAATCATGGACAAGTTTTAGAGACACCCCGGCCACATGAACGTGTCTTTCAGCAAAGTCTTAGACCGTCTCAGGAGTTGGAGGATGATGATGATGAGACAGTGACACACTTGTCATCTGGGGAGCAAAATCTATCTTGTTATCGGGAAGATTTAGAAGAGGAAGGGGTTGATGATGAGACAACTGATCCCACGTGGAATGTTGCGATGCAGAGCCAGCAGAGCAGCACGGAGGAAGACAGTGTGTATGTCCCACCAACAAAGGCACCAAGAACTGAAAGAGTCACCACTGTTGCCCAAAATGTGTCCACTGTGGCTCAAAATTTGTCAACTGTTGGACAAAATGTCTCAAATGTGGGCCTCAGTAATCCCTCAGGGAGTACAGTCAAGCCTAGAGGTCGGTCAGCCACTGTGTGGAAATTTTTTAAAGATGGGCCTTCTCAAGAAAATGTGGTGATCTGTACCATCTGCCATGCAAGGCTAAGTAGAGGCCACGGGAAAGGAAACCAGAGCACCAGCAGTATGCGGAAGCACATGGCTGGTCAGCACCCTATTCAGTGGTCAAAAGTGCAGCCTTCCACAACAGTGTCATCTGACCCAAAGACTGCGACGGCAACTCAGATACGTCCGTCACAATCAAGTGTTGCTGAAGCTGGTCCAGCTCATATGTACTCATCACAAGCAGCGGTTGCAGAGAGACTGAACACGAGTGCAGACAGTTCTCGGTCAGCAACATCCTTACAGTTATCAGTGACACAGCTGTACGAAAGGAAGCAGAAATACCACTCTTCCCACCCATTAGCCAAAAAAATAAATGCCCAGATAGCTAAGTTGTTAGCAGTCGAGATGTTGCCGTTTAGGCTTGTGGGTACAGACTCTTTCCGTGAGCTTTTGGCTGTGGCAGCACCACGCTACTCGGTTCCAAGCCGCCACTACTTTTCACGTTGTGCCGTCCCCGCGTTACATGAGCATGTCATTAACAACCTCAAGCGTGCCCTCACCAACGCTGTAACCGGGAAAGTACACCTTACTACGGACACGTGGACAAGCAGTTCAGGACAGGGCCGGTACATCTCGCTCACCGCGCATTGGATCAACGTTGTGGAGAGTGTGCCAAACGATGTTAGTGTAACATCAAACATCCTACCCACGCCACGGATAGCTGGCACAACCTCATTCAGGGTCTCTGCATCATCCTATATGTCCACTACCCCATCTTCCGCTTCCTCGACCAATCCTCAATTGCCCTCAACATCACGGCCAAGTTGGGAGGTTTGCTGCAGTGCTTCAGCAAGACGCCAACAGGCTCTGCTGAAGCTGATCTGTTTAGGTCACACACCGCACACTGCAGTAGAGCTGTTGAAAGGTCTGAAGGAACAGACAGATGAGTGGCTATCCCCACTACAACTCCAGACCGGTCTCGTGGTGAGCGACAATGGTCGTAACCTAGTGGCTGCACTAAAGCTCGGAAACCTTGTGCACGTGCCTTGCATGGCTCACGTGCTGAATCTAGTAGTGCAGAAATTCCTGCGTACATACCCAGAGCTATGTGACCTACTGGAGAAGGTGCGTCGAGTTTGTGCACATTTTCGTCATTCGTCAACAGCGGTTGGAAAACTTTCATTGCTTCAAAAGCAATTGAATTTGCCCAACCACAGACTCATTTGTGACATGCCGACACGATGGAACTCTACATTCCATATGTTATCGAGGATCAATGAGCAGCAGAGGGCAATATCCGAGTATCAGTTGCAACATGCCCGTCAGACCGGCAGTCAGCCACGACATATTAGTACAATGGAGTGGGTGTGGATCGCTGACACATCTGAGGTTCTTGATAATTTTGACTACTGCACAAAACTGGTGAGCGGTGATCAGTCCATCATCAGTGTCACTATACCCATGCTGTGTCTGCTGAAAGAATCCCTCATTAATCAGAAAAATGAAGCATTGAGAGCCCAGCAGATGGCTATGGAGCCAGATTTAAACAGCGCAGTACCTAGCCAGCAAAGCCAGTATGACCAGGCAACTATGGCTCCTGAGGAGGAACAGGAGCAAGACGATGAAGAGGATTTATTTTTTGTTGGTGCCGATGTCAACCCAGATGGTACTCACAACCCCAGCTTTGTGTCTGTCCACCATGGGTGGCCTGGAGAGGAGGAGGCGGAGACAGACTTTGCGGATACAAAGGGTATTGAACATCGTTCTGAGGACACTGAAGACATGACTCTATGCAGCTTAGGACACATGGCTGACTTCATGTTGACTTGTCTGCTAGAAGACCCACGAGTGATTAACATATTGCACAACGACCTCTACTGGTTGGCCACCTTTCTGGACCCACGTTATAAAGATAAATTCACCTCGCTGCTGTTTCAGTCACCACGTGGCTTGACAATTGACTATTTCAAGAGGGTTCTTGTGGATAATATGCTTCGAATATCACCGTCAGACAACACTCTGCCCATAGTTAACAACTCTGTGCAACAGCAGCCTTTGGTCGGGGCACAATCATCCACGCTGTCCAGAAGAGATGCTGGAAAGATGTCCGCAAAGTGGGCTATGTTCAATAAGCCATCGAACCTGCAGCGCCATGTTGCTCCAGTAACCATCTCTCGGAGACAGAAACTTACCAACATGGTACAAGAATACTTAAGTGACAGTACCTGCTTCCTGACTGATGCCGCAGTCCCGTTTAATTACTGGGTCTCCAAGCTCCACACTTGGACAGAGCTCTCGTTGTATGCCTTGGAGGTGCTGGCATGCCCTGCAGCTAGTGTGACATCAGAGCGGGTTTTCAGTGCCGCTGGGGGTATCATAACTGATACCAGGACACGTCTTACTCCAGAGAATGCAGACAGGCTTACTCTAATTAAGTTTAATAGGAACTGGATTTCACAAGACTTCTCGAGCCCTGAAGACGACAGTACTCAGAGCTGAAGTGCCACGTTCAACATCAATATGATATAATTAATCATTGTATTATATTGTGTCTTTTTGGTACAAGCAGTATGTACAAGACCAGTAACGATTTGCGTAACCATGTTCCTGCAACCTGGTAATGAGGCTGCTTCATCTTAAACCAACACTACACCTTAACTTCGGTTTCATTAACCATCACAACACCTTTTCACAAGGAATCAACCTTTATTTTCTGTTAGCAAACATTTAAAAGCCCCTTGGGCTAATTTTTTGAGCCACCCTGGCTAACAAGCTGATCATGGCCCTTAGGCCTGCATTTTTAACCAAAATGCAAAACAGCCCCTTGGGCTAATTTTTTGAGCCACCCTGGCTAACAAGCTGATCATGGCCCTTAGGCCTGCATTTATAAGCAAAATGCAAAACAGCCCCTTGGGCTAATTTTTGGAGACACCCAGCCTAAGAGGCTTATCATGGCCCTTAGGCCTGCATTTACACTCAAAATGCCAAACAGCCCCTTGGGCTAATTTTTGGAGCCACCATGGCTAACAAGCTGATCATGGCCCTTAGGCCTGCATTTATACCCAAAATGCAAAACAGCCCCTTGGGCTAATTTTTGGAAACACCCAGCCTAAGAGGCTTATCATGGCCCTTAGGCCTGCACTTATACCCAAATTGCCAAACAGCCCCTTGGGCTAATTTTTTGAGCCACCCTGGCTAACAAGCTGATCATGGCCCTTAGGCCTGCATTTATAACCAAAATGCAAAACAGCCCCTTCGGCTAAGTCCCTGTGACTCCAACTCAAAAATATTTAACCAATTCGGTCGTTCCTCAATCCTGACACTGCTGAAACACTCATAAATGCCCTCATCATCTCCCGCCTTGACTACTGCAACCTCCTTCGCATAGGTCTCCCTGCCAACTCTCTTGCAACTCTCCAATCTATACTAAACTCTGCTGCCCGGCTAATCCATCTGTCCTCACGCTACTCCCCTGCCTACCCCCTCTGCCAAGCCGTTCACTGGCCCCTCCGGCCCACAGAGAGCTCACTTTAAAACACTGACCATGACATTCAAAGCCTTACACAACCTATCCCCACCATACATCTCCGACATGATCTCCCGATACCATCCCTCACGCAACCTGCGTTCATCCCAAGAACTTGTCCTACAGTCCACCCTCATCTCCTCTTCCCACAACCGCATACAGGATTTCTCCCGGTCATCCGCCATGCTATGGAACTCCCTGCCCCACCTCATCAGTCAGTCGCCTACCCTCTGAACCTTAAAGATACTTATAAAGACTCACCTCTTCCGACAGGCCTACAACCTGCCATGAGACCCCGCTACACGCCCCACGACCGACACCTTCCCCACCCTATTGTATCCCCACCCACCCCTCGTAGAATGTGAGCCCACGCGTACAGGGTCCTCTACTATTGTACCTGTATGACCTTATTGTCTATGTTTATTGTACTTGTCCTTCTCTACCTTTTCCTCATGTAAAGCGCCATGGAACCTATGGCCGCTATATAAATAAATAATTATAATAATTATGATGACTTGAAGCCCAACCAAAAAAAAAACTCCACATTCATTCCTTGAAAAAAGACAGACACAAAGCTGGTTTTTAAAACTGTGTTTAAAAAAAAAATGGCAGAACTGTTTGGACATTCCCAAAAATAATACTTTTTACAATTTAGGTATTACCCAACAAATGGAGCCCTACAGGTCCTGGTAGGTGGGCTGTCCGTCCTGCAAAAGGTCAAGGGCCCCACGGATGGCCTGGCCGAACCCTTCAGGGTGGATCATCTGAACAGGTGTAGGGAACGGTGGTAGGTCCCTGTTAGCTGGCCACTGGCAGTGAGGCAAAGCCCTGTGGTGTGGGACTTGGCTGTCCCGTGTTGTGGGCCTGCCCAGCCTGTAACTGTTTATTTTCCACCCATCCAAATATTGGAACACATCACCGGGGTCGTTTCCTGGCTGACAGGCTTCCAGCACTATCTGTAATGCTGACCTTGCCCGCAGTAGCCTGTCAAATGGAATATTATCCATGAATGGTATAATACTGCGGGCAAAGTCAGCATTACTCTGTTGCACACTTAATTGTGCAGACCCCGGGATGGTACCATAAGCTGGGCCTGCCGCTGGTGGCGTCGGTGGTGGTGCTGGCCCTGCCGCTGGTGGTGGCGGTGGTGGTGCTGGCCCTGCCGCTGGTGGTGGCGGTGGTGGTGCTGGCCCTGCCGCTGGTGGGGGCGGTGGTGGTGCGGACCCTGCCGCTGGTGGCGGTGGTGGTGGTGGTGGCGGGGACGGCGGTGGTGGTGTTGATGGGCCTGCCGCTGGTGGCGGCGGTGGTGGTGCTGGCCCGGCCGCTGGTGGCGGCGGTGGTGGTGCTGGCCCTGGCGCTGCTGGCGGCGATGCTGGTGGTGGTGGTGGTGGCGGCGGCGACGGCGGTG
Organism: Allobates femoralis; assembly: GCA_033576535.1. NCBI lineage: Eukaryota > Metazoa > Chordata > Amphibia > Anura > Aromobatidae > Allobates > Allobates femoralis. The sequence goes on from JARQOC010000003.1 coordinate 506,250,613, forward strand.
GTGGTGGTGGCGCCGGCCGTGGTGGTGGTGGTGGGTGTTCTCCACGCCGCCTTCTGTTTGGCGGTGGAGGGTTCACAGCACGCCGCCCTCTGTAGTAAGCTTCTCTGTGGGTAAAGTAAAAAAAAATTTGGTGAATGCATTGCATTTGGAAACAAAAACATAGGTCAAACATTAAGTTGCACGCTTTTTAGACTCTGTGTATCTGTGTATTATTAATCAGATATTTGTTATTATTATGAAAGAATAACCAACTGTACATAACATAAAGGAATACGTGACTTTCTTTGCTAATTCCATACTAATACATAATTTTTCACCCCCTGATTAACACCCACCCCCCCCCATCCCATCTAATCTAGACGATCAATAACACCAATGGTTCACATGAAAAAAAAAAGTCCCCCTGACTTCACTTTTTACTTGACATACTTAATTCACAAAACTTTTAGCTTATATCATCTATATAAAGCAGGGAAGGGGTTGAAAGGTATACAATATATATATATATATAATCTATTTATATAATCGGGAGTTTGAAATTCCGGCACTGTAGCCTAATCCCAAACTCCTTAGCGTCACTGCGAGCGGAGACGCGTATGCGCCTTCGCGAGCCGCAGACGCTTAACTCACACAGCCGCTATAGCGTTTTCTCGAGCGGCCTCGCGCCCTCCGCTCACAGCAAGACCTGCGCCCCTCACAGCGCCCAATCCGCCCCGGCATGCTGGCATTTGTACTTCCCCCGTCTGTGCACCCACAGGTCTTAGCAGATCACTGATGCTGACAGCGGGGGGGGACAACACAGACAATCAAATCAGGAGGAGGTCAGTGTCAGGAGGAGATGACAGACGCCCGCCGGGGCCTGTGACACTGCAGAGGTCACAGCGGGGCTGTGTGTGCGGACAACGGGGAGGCCGGGTGCTACGGACGTACCGGACACGTCCTCTGCTCCTGGAGATGTGCCGCGGTTCCGCGCTCGCAGCGTATCTGACGCTGGAGCAGCGCTCACCACGCCCACACCACGCCCTCTGCCAAACAACCCACACCTCTCACTAACCTCCTGCAGCTAACCACACCCCATGTTTACCTTTGCCATGATGTCATTTAGCTGCGGCCGCTATCTTTAATAAGGTCAGAAATTATGGCAGTAATCGGATCTCTGCTCCCTCTAGCACGCCCCAACACTGTAGCACCATCTATTAACCCTATTCTCATCACCTATATACTCTGCTACCCACAGAGCCGTCTTTATACTCTGCTACCTCAGACCCGCCTGTATACTCTGCTACCTCAGACCCGCCTGTATACTCTGCTACCCACAGACCCGCCTGTATACTCTGCTACCCACAGACCCGCCTGTATACTCTGCTACCTCAGACCCGCCTGTATACTCTGCTACCCACAGAGACGCCTGTATACTCTGCTACCTCAGACCCGCCTGTATACTCTGCTACCTCAGACCCGCCTGTATACTCTGCTACCCACAGACCCGCCTGTATACTCTGCTACCTCAGACCCGCCTGTATACTCTGCTACCCACAGAGACGCCTGTATACTCTGCTACCTCAGACCCGCCTGTATACTCTGCTACCTCAGACCCGCCTGTATACTCTGCTACCCACAGACCCGCCTGTATACTCTGCTACCCACAGACCCGCCTGTATACTCTGCTACCCACAGACCCGCCTGTATACTCTGCTACCTCAGACCCGCCTGTATACTCTGCTACCCACAGAGACGCCTGTATACTCTGCTACCTCAGACCCGCCTGTATACTCTGCTACCTCAGACCCGCCTGTATACTCTGCTACCCACAGACCCGCCTGTATACTCTGCTACCCACAGACCCGCCTGTATACTCTGCTACCCACAGACCCGCCTGTATACTCTGCTACCTCAGACCCGCCTGTATACTCTGCTACCTCAGACCCGCCTGTATACTCTGCTACCCACAGACCCGCCTGTATACTCTGCTACCTCAGACCCGCCTGTATACTCTGCTACCCACAGAGATGCCTGTATACTCTGCTACCTCAGACCCGCCTGTATACTCTGCTACCTCAGACCCGCCTGTATACTCTGCTACCCACAGACCCGCCTGTATACTCTGCTACCCACAGACCCGCCTGTATACTCTGCTACCCACAGACCCGCCTGTATACTCTGCTACCTCAGACCCGCCTGTATACTCTGCTACCCACAGAGACGCCTGTATACTCTGCTACCTCAGACCCGCCTGTATACTCTGCTACCTCAGACCCGCCTGTATACTCTGCTAACCACAGACCCGCCTGTATACTCTGCTACCCACAGACCCGCCTGTATACTCTGCTACCCACAGACCCGCCTGTATACTCTGCTACCCACAGAGCCGTCTTTATACTCTGCTACCTCAGACCCGCCTGTATACTCTGCTACCCACAGACCCGCCTGTATACTCTGCTACCCACAGAGCCGTCTTTATACTCTGCTACCCACAGACCCGCCTGTATACTCTGCTACCCACAGACCCGCCTGTATACTCTGCTACCCACAGAGCCGTCTTTATACTCTGCTACCCACAGACCCGCCTGTATACTCTGCTACCCACAGAGCCACGTGTATACTCTGCTACCCACAGAGCCGAAATGGAACCTAATGTATATATTAATAAATAATACTAAATGTACACAACAGTGCTGCAGACACATACCTTGGCATACGGGCCACCGGGTGAAGGAAGGACAGCCGGTCATAAAAGTGGTAGTGGTTGAGCAATGGAGCGGCTCCCGGTTGTCTCTCTGAGTACTGCCGGTACTGCTTCTTATGCTGGTCCCGGCAGCTCCTCCACCGTTTTTTAAGATGGTCAACTGTGAAATGATTTGAAACCGGCTTTAGAGATGTGTAATATTTGAAACAACAAAAGTATGTGTACAAATCAACAATAACATTTTATTCATTTTGTGTGTGTAATGTGTATACAAGGCACAGTGACACGACAGTGTGGAACATCATCAACAGCATTACGGACATTGAGCTCACGTGGCCACAATCACAAATGAGGCAGGACACATGTCAACGCATAGAGAATGTAATAGTGCGGGCACCAGACTCTGGTCATTAGTGGTATTTATATACACCCAACCCCTTGGCCGAAACAGCCAGGAGGATCAGACATTAAACTCATTGTACTGTTGTGACCCCATCCAAATATAGGCAACTATGCGGTGGAGCATGATAACACATTCAGGGTCCTGTATACCCTGCTATGGGGGCCCTGTATTCCCACTGCTGGGGGCCCTGTATACCCACTGCTGGGGGGGCCTGTACACACACTGAGGGCCCTGTATACAGGGACTGACTGGCACCCTACAGTTTGGGTCGCAACCCTCCCTCACTGGCCCGACACAGGTGAGGACGGGGGGTGGGGGGGGGTGATGACTGGCGGCCGCCTCACAGTCACCGCAGCTCCCGCATTATCCTATGGCTCGCTCCCAGCCGCAGCCTCGCGCTCCTCACAGCCGCTCGCTAACAGTCGCAGCCGCACGCCACTCACAGACGCTCACTCCCGGACGCAGCCGCGTGCTGATGACGTCATCGCGCGGCCAGGAGCTTCCGTTTCCGCCTGCTGCTTCAGGGACATGCGGATTATTCATGCTCCTGCAGCCGCATGACCCGTGGCACCTGGGCCAGTCCGCCCCTGCCTGTATACCACAATATGGGGGCATGTATACCCAGCTGGGGGCCTGTATACTCTGCAGGGGGAGGTGTATACTCTGCTGGGGGGCTGTCTACCAGTGATAGCCGCTGTATAACAGGATGGCGGTGAATATGTTTTCATAGTTTTTCGGGGCAAAAATAGGGGGGTCGGCTTATACACGGGTCGGCTTATACACGAGTATATATACAGTAAATGCAATATATAACGTGTGAACTCATTTAACTTACTTAGATTGCTCTGTTCCTCATGGTCACTCCGATGGAACGCAGGGAACATCTCTTGGGCGATCTCTCTCCAGGCTGTATTAATTAGGGTCGTATCCCCATACTCAGGATCTGTAGGGAGCCATAGAAATGGACGAGCCTCCACAAGTGCAATAAGAAGCAGTGTGTTCACCGTGCCACGTCCTGCTGCCATGATTGCACTGATGAATGGATCGCTCTGTGTGTGCGCCTGTCAGCGCGACTCGCTTCCTGTTTCCTTAAAGCATGGTGTGTGCTGGAGAATCCCTTCCCTCGCATCATCGGCTACAAGCCTCAAAATAAGAGAAAAACCAGCGAGTTTGGACTCGCACACTTTCAGAGACACATCAGCGAGTTGTAAATGTCATTATTCGCTATTACTCGGGTCCCTATTCATTAACATTGGACTCGCTGGACTCGCAACGAGTCCCGAGTCCTTGACTCGGACTCGTTGGGGTCTTGCGATTCCGAGTCTTTTCGGACTCGCTCATCCCTAGTGACAATACATGTGTCCTTCCGGATGCTTCTGTTCCTTTTAATTACTGGGTATCCAAGCTGCATAGTTGGCCAGACCTCTGCTTCTATGCCCTGGAGGTGCTGGTCTGTCCAGCTGCTAGTGTACTGTCAGAACGTGTTTTCAGTGCCGCTGGGGAAATCATCACAGATAAATGTACATGGATGACTAGAGAATGCAGTCCGACTGACTCTGATAAAACTTAAGAGGGCCTAGATTTCGCAAGAGTATTTAAGCATTCCTGATGACAGCATCCCAACCTAAAGTCATCTAAAATGTTTTTTTAGGCAACTGGTAATCACGTCTATCCCTTCCCATACAAACCCCTTTTCTTTATTATAACATTTGTTTTAAACTCCTGCTTCTGCAACATGTACATCATAGTCAATAATCTAAAAACAATGTTTTGTTAATTAATATTTCCCATTGGAGGCACTTGTGATGAGACCCACCTTCCTTCATCAACCATAATACAGCGCATTGGGCTACGTTTTGGAGACATTATAGCTATGCCTGGATATTGGCCATTGCAACTACTGTGCTAGTAGTCCTAGCTTCATAATTATTTGGCCCTTGAGGCCTGCTTACTTCATCAACAATGATACAGCCCCTTGGGCTACAGTTTGGAGACACTATGGCTATGCCTGGACATTGGGCACTGCATCTACTGTGCTAGTAGTCCTAGCTTCATAATTGTTTGGCCCTTGAGGCCTACTTCCTTCATCAACCATGGTACAGCCCCTTGGGATAATTTTTGGAGACACTATGACTGCACATTGTGCAATGGCAGTGGAACAACAATGCCAGTAGTCCAAGCTTTATCATTGTGAAGCCCTTGTGATGATGATGATGGGTGACTTCTTCCTGTGTTAACCATCACACCGCCCCTAGGGCAGATTTCTCTCTTTACACCACTTACACACTGAGCTGTCATAAGATCTCCTCCATCATAACTCATTCTTACAGCAATCCTGCACTCATTTCAGACTTTTCTTCAGCCCTCAGGCCGCTTTTTTGGGTCCAGCAGATAATTACTCACATTTCCTATTGACTAACATTGGACTCGCTACTCACACCGAGTATTACGATCTACTTGACACGAGTTTAGCGAGTCCAAGTATTTGACTACTCGCTCATCTCTATTAAAATGTAATGTATGACTTTAATTAGTTCATTTTCATAGACTTTTTATTTATTATTACTTTTGTAAGATTCAAGTTATTCTGTGACTATTGTGGGTTTTTCTTTCATTACCACATGTGTAGCATAATGCAGCCTCCATATATTATAATGCAACCCCCATAGTCTTCCATATAATATAATGCAACCTCCATATAATATAGTGTGCAGTCTCCATAGTCTTCCATATGTTGTAATGCAGGCTCCATATTCCTTCATATAATATAATGCATCTTCCATAAATTATAATGCAGTCTCCATATAATATAATGCAGCCTCCATAGTCTTTGATATAATATAATTTAGCCTCCATTCAATATAACGCATTCTCCATAGTCCTCAATATAGTAAAATGCAGCTTCCATATAATATAATGCAGCCTCCGCAGTCATCCATATAGTATAATGTATGCACCCCCTAGTCCTCTGGCCACTGACTGATTGATTAAATAAATAAATCCTCACCTCTCCTTGGTTCCTCCACTTCTCCAGTCTCTGTGTGAGCAGCCTTTACACATGTCAGCACAGCTTCGTGCAGTACTAATGTCATGTCATTGTGCCGCACTAGGCTGAGAAGTCAGAGAGTAGGCACAAAGGGAGAATGGTGAGAGTAGGAGCAAAGTGATGCTGATACAGTTAAATATGTGATGATGGGTGGAGGTTTGGTGCCTGCACTTACACCGTGCCCCCATAACTCATGGGACTCAATGCAGCCGCATGCTCTACCGCCATTGAAGGTATGCCACGTATTACAACATTTGCCATATGAGTTAGTCATTCCACATATTTTAGACAAATTGTGAACTCAGGTAATGTATAATACATGCACTAGAGTGGAAGACATTTTAGGAAATGCAGTTGGAAGGAAAATAATAATGTTTTATTCAGGAATATCAGCTCTTACTTTCTGCTGAAAAATCAATATCTGGAAGTGTTATGCTACAGCAACTTATCTTTAAATAGTTTGTATTGTCATTTCTTTGTATAAAATGTTACACAACAAGCCGGCAAGTGTAACATCCAAAGTATCTTTTGTCAAAATGAATGTTTCATTGTGCTTAAGTAAAGTGATTTAACAACTGGGGCATAATCACTGATCATCTCAAGCAAAAAGTCAAAGTCCCTGGGGCATTTTTCTTTATGAATGTCATGTTCCTTGGATATTTCTGATATTTAACACCTGGGGCTGTCTCTTTACTCCCTTCTAGGATCTTTTGTATGAGTATGACAATTTATAAGAACATTTCGACTTGGAATCTGCACTGTCACTTACTATTATTTTGTGGATAATTTGCTTGACTGAATATAGACTTGCAACTCTTTTGCCAGTGTATAGTTTAAGGATTGCTATTTTCTACATTTAGGATAAAGGATCTATTAGTGGTTTTATTATCTTAGGAAGAAAACAGCGGCACTCTGGGATCCTTTATTCCAAGAACAGCTTTATTCCAAGACCCGCTGAAGCGTGACTATCAGCTGTGTATCCACCAGACGTCTGCACAACACAACTGATGGTCCTAACCCCATTTATAAGGCAAGAAATCCCACTTATTAAACCTGACAGGGCACATCTGTGAAGTGAAAACCATTTCCCGTGACTACCTCTTGAAGCTCATCAAGAGAATGCTAAGAGTGTGCAAAGCAGTAATCAAAGCAAAAGGTGGCTACTTTGAGGAACCTAGAATATAAGACATATTTTCAGTTGTTTCACACTTTTTTGTTAAGTACCGTATATACTCGCGTATAAGCCGAGTTTTTCAGCCCAAAAATTGGGCTGAAAAGTTCCCCCCTCGGCTTATACGCGAGTCACTACACGGGCGCCCCCCACAGAGGTATACAGGCCCCCCATCAGTATCCAGGGCCCCCCCATGCTCCGGAAACCTGTAAAGGAAGATGATTATACTTATCACTGTCCCGCTGCCGTCCCCACTCTGCATCGCGCTCCTCCATCTTCATTCAGCGTCTTCCAGCTTCCTGTGTTCGGCGCCGACAATGACAGCACTCAGCTACTAATTTTTTTCTAGTTGTATGACCCAGTGTCCCTGCTGGCACCAGTTCACATTAGTCTGTGAGTGCTGTGCAGTTTTTTTCTGTTTTGTATATAACGAATGGAGAATCTGGCTCCATGACTGCAACTTGCACCCTCATCACCCACAGGTGGTCTTAGGTTGAGATGGTGTCCGCCCACTTGAGAGTGGGATAGGGAGGAAAAGGAGGACAGGGATGTCAGCGTTAGGACTCATCAGACCTGGGGTCGCCTTGTCGCGGCTGATGAGCAAACGGACATTGGCCAATGTGCGTACCAAGAACCCAAGAAAATAAAAAAATAAGATTTTGAGTTTTTTGAAAAAAACGTAAGTTTTTAAATTTTTTCCTCAAATATATACCGCTTGTTAGCATGTTTGCACATTGGTAGTAGCTGAGTGCTGCAGAGAATTTTTTTCTAGTTGTATGACCCAGTGTCCCTGCTGGCACCAGTCCACATTAGTCTGTGAGTGCTGTGCAGTTTTTTTCTGTTTTGTATATAACGAATGGAGAATCTGGCTCCATGACTGCAACTTGCACCCTCATCACCCACAGGTGGTCTTAGGTTGAGATGGTGTCCGCCCACTTGAGAGTGGGATAGGGAGGAAAAGGAGGACAGGGATGTCAGCGTTAGGACTCATCAGACCTGGGGTCGCCTTGTCACGGCTGATGAGCAAACGGACATTGGCCAATGTGCGTACCAAGAACCCCAAGAAAATAAAAAAATAAGATTTTGAGTTTTTTGAAAAAAACGTAAGTTTTTAAATTTTTTCCTCAAATATATACCGCTTGTTAGCATGTTTGCACATTGGTAGTAGCTGAGTGCTGCAGATAATTTTTTTCTAGTTGTATGACCCAGTGTCCCTGCTGGCACCAGTTCACATTAGTCTGTGAGTGCTGTGCAGTTTTTTTCTGTTTTGTATATAACGAATGGAGAATCTGGCTCCATGACTGCAACTTGCACCCTCATCACCCACAGGTGGTCTTAGGTTGAGATGGTGTCCGCCCACTTGAGAGTGGGATAGGGAGGAAAAGGAGGACAGGGATGTCAGCGTTAGGACTCATCAGACCTGGGGTCGCCTTGTCGCGGCTGATGAGCAAACGGACATTGGCCAATGTGCGTACCAAGAACCCCAAGAAAATAAAAAAATAAGATTTTGAGTTTTTTGAAAAAAACGTAAGTTTTTAAATTTTTTCCTCAAATATATACCGCTTGTTAGCATGTTTGCACATTGGTAGTAGCTGAGTGCTGCAGAGAATTTTTTTCTAGTTGTATGACCCAGTGTCCCTGCTGGCACCAGTTCACATTAGTCTGTGAGTGCTGTGCAGTTTTTTCTGTTTTGTATATAACGAATGGAGAATCTGGCTCCATGACTGCAACTTGCACCCTCATCACCCACAGGTGGTCTTAGGTTTGAGATGGTGTCCGCCCACTTGAGAGTGGGAATAGGGAGGAAAAGGAGGACAGGGATGTCAGCGTTTAGGACTCATCAGACTGGGGTCGCCTTGCTAGCGGCTGATGAGCAAACGGACATTGGCCAATGGTGCGTACCAAGAACCCCATGAAAAATAAAAAAATAAGATTTTGAGTTTTTTGAAAAAAACGTATAAGTTTTTAAATTTTTTTCCTCAAAAAATTTTTTTACCTCAAATATAGACGCTTGTTAGCATGTTTGCACATTGGGTAGTAGCTGAGTGCTGCAGAGAATTTTTTCTATTGTAAGACCCAGTGTCCCTGCTGGCAACCAGTCCACATTAGTCTGTGAGACTGTGCAGTTTTTTTCTGTTTTGTATATAACGAATGGAGAATCTGGCTCCATGACTGCAACTTGCACCCTCATCACCCACAGTGGTCTTAGTTGAGATGGTGTCCGCCCACTTGAGAGTGGGATATGGGTAGGAAAAGGAGGACAGGGATGTCAGCGTTAGGACTCATCAGACCTGGGGTCGCCTTGTCCGGCTTGATGAGCAAACGGACATTGGCCAATGGCGTACCAAGAACCCAAGAAAATAAAAAAATAAGATTTGAGTTTTTTGAAAAAAACGTAAGTTTTTAAATTTTTTCCTCAAAAAATTTTTTCCTCAAATATATTACGCTTGTTTAGCATGTTTTGCACATTGGTAGTAGCTGAGTTGCTGCAGAATATTTTTTTCTAGTTGTATGACCCAGTGTCCCTGCTGGCAACATGTCTCATTAGTCTGTGAGTGCTGTGCAGTTTTTTTCTTGTTTGTATATAACGAATGGAGAATCTGGCTCCATGACTGCAACTTGCACCCTCATCACCCACAGGTGGTCTTAGGTTGAGATGGTGTCCGCCCACTTGAGAGTGGGATAGGGAGGAAAAGGAGGACAGGGATGTCAGCGTTAGGACTCATCAGACCTGGGTCCCTTGTCGCGGCTGATGAGCAAACGGACATTGGCCAATGTGCGTACCAAGAACCCCAAGAAAATAAAAAAATAAGATTTGAGTTTTTGAAAAAAAACGTAAGTTTTTAAATTTTTTCCTCAAAAAAATTTTTTCCTCAAATATATACCGCTTGTTAGCATGTTTGCACATTGGTAGTAGCTGAGTGCTGCAGAAATTTTTTCTAGTTGTATGACCCAGTGTCCCTGCTGGCACCAGTCACATTAGTCTGTGAGTGCTGTGCAGTTTTTTCTGTTTTGTATATAACGAATGGAGAATCTGGCTCCATGACTGCAACTTGCCCCTCATCACCCACAGGTGTCTTAGGTTGAGATGGTGTCCGCCCACTGAGAGTGGGATAGGGAGGAAAAGGAGGACAGGGATGTCAGCGTTAGGACTCATCAACCTGGGTCCCTTGTCGCGGCTATGAGCAAACGGACTTGGCCAATGTGCGTACCAAAACCCCAAGAAAATAAAAAAATAAGATTTTGAGTTTTTGAAAAAACGTAATTTTTAAAATTTTTCCTCAAATATATACCGCTTGTTAGCATGTTTGCACATTGGTAGTAGCTGAGTGTGCAGAGAATTTTTTCTAGTTGTATGACCCAGTGTCCCTGCTGGCACCAGTCCACATTAGTCTGTGAGTGCTGTGCAGTTTTTTTCTGTTTGTATATAACGAATGGAGAATCTGGCTCCATGACTGCAACTTGCACCCTCATCACCCACAGTGGTCTTAGTTGAGATGGTGTCCGCCCACTTGAGAGTGGGATAGGGAGGAAAAGGAGGACAGGGATGTCAGCGTTAGGACTCATCAGACCTGGGTCGCCTTGTCCGGCTGATGAGCAAACGGACATTGGCCAATGTGCGTACCAAGAACCCCAAGAAAATAAAAAATAAGATTTGAGTTTTTTGAAAAAAACGTAAGTTTTTAAATTTTTTCCTCTTAATATATACCGCTTGTTAGCAGTTTGCACATTGGTAGTAGCTGAGTGCTGCAGAGAATTTTTTTCTAGTTGATGACCCAGTGCCCTGCTGGCACCAGTTCACATTAGTCTGTGAGTGCTGTGCAGTTTTTTTCTGTTTTGTATATAACGAATGGAGAATCTGGCTCCATGACTGCAACTTGCACCCTCATCACCCACAGGTGGTCTTAGGTTGAGATGGTGTCCGCCCACTTGAGAGTGGGATAGGAGGAAAAGGAGGACAGGGATGTCAGCGTTAGGACTCATCAGACTGGGGTCGCCTTGTCCGGCTGATGAGCAAACGGACATTGGCCAATGTGCGTACCAAGAACCCCAAGAAAATAAAAAAATAAGATTTTGAGTTTTTTGAAAAAACGTAAGTTTTTAAATTTTCTCAAATTTTTTCCTCAAATATATACCGCTTGTTAGCATGTTTGCACATTGGTAGTAGCTGAGTGCTGCAGAGAATTTTTTTCTAGTTGTATGACCCAGTGTCCCTGCTGGCACCAGTCCACATTAGTCTGTGAGTGCTGTGCAGTTTTTTTCTGTTTTTATATAACAATGAAATCTGGCTCATATGAACTTGCACCTCATCACCCACAGGTGGCTTAGGTTGAGATGTGTCGCCACTTGAGAGTGGATAGAGGAAAAGAGGCAGATGCACGTAGGATCATAACTGGGTCGCCTTGCACGGCTGAGAGCAAACGGACATTGGCCAATTGCATACCAAGAACCCCAAAAAAAAAAAAAAAATTTGAGTTTTGAAAAAAACGTAAGTTTAAATTTTTCCTCAAATATATACCGCTTGTTAGCATGTTTGCACATTGGTAGTAGCTGATGCTGCAGAAATTTTTTTCTAGTTGTATGACCCATGACCCTGCGCACATTCACATTATCTGTGATGCTGTGCAGTTTTTTTCTGTTTTATATATAATAAATTAAATTATTATAATGAAATTGAATCAATTAACCAACTTTTAGTTGAGATTTTTTACATTGAGAGTTTATGGAAAAAGAAAACAATGATATCACCTTAAGAACCATAACCTCATTCCTTCACCAGACAGAGTGCTGTGCAGTTTTTTTCTTGTTTGTATATAACGAATGGAGAATCTGGCTCCATGACTGCAACTTGCACCCTCATCACCCACAGGTGGTCTTAGGTTGAGATGGTGTCCGCCCACTTGAGAGTGGGATAGGGAGGAAAAGGAGGACAGGGATGTCAGCGTTAGGACTCATCAGACCTGGGTCGCCTTGTCGCGGCTGATGAGCAAACGGACATTGGCCAATGTGCGTACCAAGAACCCCAAGAAAATAAAAAATAAGATTTTGAGTTTTTTGAAAAAAAACGTAAGTTTTTTTTTAAATTTTTTTCCTCAAATATATACCGCTTGTTAGCATGTTTGCACATTGGTAGTAGCTGAGTGCTGCAGAGAATTTTTTTCTAGTTGTATGACCCAGTGTCCCTGCTGGCACCAGTTCACATTAGTCTGTGAGTGCTGTGCAGTTTTTTTTCTGTTTTGTATATAACGAATGGAGAATCTGGCTCCATGACTGCAACTTGCACCCTCATCACCCACAGGTGGTCTTAGGTTGAGATGGTGTCCGCCCACTTGAGAGTGGGATAGGGAGGAAAAGGAGGACAGGGATGTCAGCGTTAGGACTCATCAGACCTGGGGTCGCCTTGTCGCGGCTGATGAGCAAACGGACATTGGCCAATGTGCGTACCAAGAACCCCAAGAAAATAAAAAATAAATATTTTGAGTTTTTTGAAAAAAACGTAAGTTTTTAAATTTTTTCCTCAAATATATACCGCTTGTTAGCATGTTTGCACATTGGTAGTAGCTGAGTGCTGCAGAGAATTTTTTTCTAGTTGTATGACCCAGTGACCCTGCTGGCACCAGTTCACATTAGTCTGTGAGTGCTGTGCAGTTTTTTTCTGTTTTATATATATATATATATATATATATATATATATATATGATAATTTTATAAGTAAATTGAATAACAAAGTTTTTAACCATTTTTGACTTTATGAGCATTATAGCTAGATATTTTATTTTTTAACTTATTTAGAGCAGTGTTAATTGTTGAAAAATGCAAAGCAACTCGATGCTAATGATATGCACACACTTGAAAGCAATCAGCTACTGAGATAACCCTCACTTCCTTCAACTCAGACACTGAGCTATATAAGGAGACACATGTAAGTGTTATGAAATTATACAACTGTACCTGAGGAAGACCCATTAAAAGGGTCAAGACGCGTTGTACTGCCCTCTGTGATATACATTTTAAGAATAAAGGAAAATTTATTTGAACTCCGGGTCTCCTGTGGAAGTGCTGTACCAATAGACCAGTATACTTATTACTATATACATACAGTACAGACCAAATGTTTGGACACACCTTTTCATTCAAAGATTTTTCTGTATTTTCATGACTATGAAAATTATAGATTCACACTGAAGGCATCAAAAATATGAATTAAAGGGATCCTGTCACCTCAAAAATGCCTCCTAAGCTATCAAAACATGTCCCTGCAGCATCCTATCACTAATCTTTTGTCTCCTAAAAGCATCCTGTGAAAGTGGAGAAAAACATTTTAATACTTACTCATTAGGGATTATAATTAGCAGAGGCTATATTCTTTAGTCGCCAAGGCATGTTGTTTTGCAGCTCCAGGATCCACCCTCTCTCTGTCTGTGCTGCTGTGATGTGGAGCTGAAGGCAGGACTAATGATTTGCATTCTGTGAGTGATAGAGAGGGGGGAGGGTAATGCCTGCACAAGCAGAGCACACAGACAGAGAGAGGGTGGATCCTGAAGCCTGCAAAACAGCCCCCCCTGGTGACTAAAGAATATAGCCCCTGCTAATTATAATCACTAATGAGTAAGTATTAAAATGTTTTTATGCACTTTCACAGGATGCTTTTAGGAGACAAAAGGAGTGTGAGATTAGTGATAGGATGGTGCAGGGACATGTTTTGGTAGCTTAGGAGGCGTTCTGGAGGTGACAAGATCGCTTTAACACATGTGGAATTATTTACTTAACAAAAAAGTGTGAAACAACTGAAAATATGTCTTATATTCTAGGTTCTTCAAAGTAGCCACCTTTTGTTTGATTACTGCTTTGCACACTCTTGGCATTCTCTTGATGAGCTTCGAAGCAGCAAAGCACCCCCACACCATCACACCTCCTCCTCCATGCTTTGCGGTAGAGTCCATCTGTTCAGTCTCCTCTTAACAGTTGTTGTAGAGATGTGTCTGCTGCTAGAACTCTGTGTGGCATTTACATGGTCTCTAATCTGAGCTGCTGTTAACCTGTGATTTCTGAAGCTGGTAATTCGGATGAACTTATCATCCGCAGCAGAGGTGACTCTTGGTCTTCCTTTCCTGGGACGGTCCTCATGTGAGCCAGTTTCTTTGTAGCGCTTGATGGTTTTAGCAACTGCACTTGGGGACACTTTCAAAGTTTTCCCAATTTTTCGGACTGACTGACCTTCATTTCTTAAAGTAATGATGCCCACTTGTTTTTCTTTACTTAGCTGCTTTTTTCTTGCCATAATACAAATTCTAACAGTCTATTCAGTAGGACTATCAGCTGTGTATCCACCAGACTTCTGCGCAACACAACTGATGGTACCAATCCCATTTATAAGGTAAGAAAGCCCACTTATTAAACCTGACAGGGCACACCTGTGAAGTGGAAACCATTTTCGGTGACTACCTCTTGAAGCTCATCAAGAGAATGCCAAGAGTGTGCAAAGCAGTAATCAAAGCAAAAGGTGGCTACTTTGAAGAACCTAGAATATAAGACATATTTTCAGTTGCTTCACACTTTTTTGTTAAGTATATAATTCCACATGTGTTAATTCATAGTTTTGATGCCTTTAGTGTGAATCTACAATTCATAGTTATGAAAATAAAGAAAACTCTTTGAATGAGAAGGTGTGTCCAAACTTTTGGTCTTTACTGTGTATATATATACAGTTGTGGCCAAAAGTATTGACACCCCTGCAATTCTGTCAAATAATACTCAGCTTCTTCCTGAAAATGATTGCAATCACAAATTCTTTGGTATTATTGTCTTCATTTAATTTGTCGGAAATGAAAAAACACAAAAGAGAATGAAGCAAAAAGCAAAACATTGATCATTTCACACAACTCCAAAAATGGGCCAGATAAAAGTATTGGCACCCTCAGCCTAATACTTGGTTGCACAACCTTTAGCCAAAATAACTGCGATCAACCGCTTCCGGTAACCATCAATGAGTTTCATACAATGCTCTGCTGGAGTGTTAGACCATTCTTCTTTGGCAAACTGCTCCAGGTCTCTGATATTTGAAGGGTGCCTTCTCCAAACTGCCATTTTTAGATCTCTCCACAGGTGTTCTATGGGATTCAGGTCTGGACTCATTGCTGGCCACCTTAGAAGTCTCCAGTGCTTTCTCTCAAACCATTTTCTAGTACTTTTTGAAGTGTGTTTTGGGTCATTGTCCTTCTGAAAGACCCATGACCTCTGAGGGCCCTACATTATACTGCAAAATTTGTTGGTAGTCTTCAGACTTCATAATGCCATGCACACGGTCAAGCATTCCACTGCCAGAGGCAGCAAAGCAGCCCCAAAACATCAGGGAACCTCCGCCATGTTTGACTGTAGGGACCGTGTTCTTTTCTTTGAATGTCTCTTTTTTTTTTTCTCCTGTAAACTCTATCTTGATGCCTTTGCCCAAAAAGCTCTACTTTTGTCTTTTGTTTTGAGCTGAAGGCAGGACTAATGATTTGCATTCTGTGAGTGATAGAGAGGGGGAGGGTAATGCCTGCACAAGCAGAGCACACAGACAGAGAGAGGGTGGATCTCTACTTTTGTCTCATCTGACCAGAGAACATTCTTCCAAAACGTTTCAGGCTTTCTCAGGTAAGTTTTGGCAAACTCCAGCCTGGCTTTTTAATGTCGCGGGGTAAGAAGTGGGGTCTTCCTGGGTATCCTACCATACAGTCCATTTTCGTTCAGACGCCAAAGGATAGTACGGGTTAACACTGTTGCACCCTCGGACTGCAGGGCAGCTTGAACTTGTTTGGATGTTAGTCGAGATTCTTTATCCACCATCCGCACAATCTTGCGTTGAAATGTCTCGTCAATTTTTCTTTTCCGTCCACATCTAGGGAGGTTAGCCACAGTGCCATGGACTTTAAACTTCTTGATGACACTGCACACGTTAGACACAGGAACATTCAGGTATTTAGAGATGGACTTGTAGCCTTGAGATTGCTCATGCTTCCTCACAATTTGGTTTCTCAAGTGCTCAGACAGTTCTTTGGTCTTCTTTCTTTTCACCATGCTCAATGTGGTACACACAAGGACACAGGACAGAGGATGAGTCAACTTTAATCCATGTCAACTGGCTGCAAGTGTGATTTAGTTATTGCCAACACCTGTTAGGTGCCACTGGTAAATCACAGGTGCTGTTAATTACACAAATTAGAGAAGCATCACATGATTTTCTAACAGTGCCAATACTTTTGTCCACCCCTTTGTAATGTTTGGTGTGGAATTATATCCAATTTGGCTTTAGGACAATTATTTTTGTGTTTTTTCATTGAAGACTAATTAAATGAAGATAATAATACCAAAGAATTTGTGATTGCAATCATTTTCAGGAAGAAACTGAGTATTATCTGACAGAATTGCAGGGGTGTCAATACTTTTGGCCACAACTGTGTGTATGTATGTATATATATATGTATATGTGTGTGTATATATATATATATATATATATATATATATATATATATATATATATACTAGAAAGAAACCTTGCAGCACTCAGCTACTACCAATGATGTACATATGCTGACAAGCTATATATATATGAGAAAAAATTTAAAAACTTACGTTTTTTTCAAAAAACTCAAAATTCTTATTATTTTTTTTAAATTTGAAGTTCTTAGTACACACATTGGCCAATGTCTGTTTGCTCGTCGACTGCGACAAAGTGACTTCAGGTCCGACGAGTCCTATCACTGACACCCAAGTCCTCCTTGTCCACCCTACCCCACTACTAAGTGGGCGGACACCATCTAGACCCTAGATCACCTGTTTGCAACGAGGGTGCACATTGCAGTAATGGAGCCAGCCACTCCACACGATATAAAAGAGAAAAAAAAAAAAAAAACTGCACAGCACTCACAGACAATGTGAACTGGTACCAGCAGGGATGCTGGGTCAATATACTAGAAAGAAACCTTGCAGCACTCAGCTACTACCAATGATGTACATATGCTGACAAGCTATATATATATATATGAGAAAAAATTTAAATTTTTATATAATATATATTCAGGGGTTGGATAAAATAATGGAAAAACCTTAAAAAATCAACAAAATTTAGTTTAATATGGTGTAGGTCCACCTTTTGCGGTGATTACATCCTCAATTCTCTGAGGTATGGATTGATACAAGGGGATATCATTGGCCCGGCGGATCTCTACAAAATAGCACCCCAGATCATCACAGAACCTCCACCATGTTTTACGGTTGGGAGAAGAAAATCAGGATGGAATGCTTCTTTGGCTGTCTCCAAACATACACTTGGCCGGAGGTCGGAAAATGAGGTAAACGATGATTCGTCTGAGAATATCACATGTTTCCACTGCTCGAAGGACCAATTCTGGAGGTTTCTTCACCACTCTAAATGCTTGGAAACATTTGTTATTGAGAGCAGCGGTTTTCTAATTGCAGCTTTTCTGTGGAATCCAGATTTGTGCAGCCAGGGCCGGCCTTAGGCATGTGCGAGTTGTGCGGCCGCACAGGGCGCCACGCTCCAGGGGGCGCTGCAGGGAGACAGTAGTCACTTTGATTTTTAGGGGCCAGCACAGTGTACCTCAGCAAAATGAGGATGGTCCATGCAGTACACCGCCCCTCCTCTCTCCAGAACCATCAAGTCTCCTCCTGGCCTCCAGCCAGTGCAGAACGGAGGAGCGTTCCCTCACCCGAGGACTCTTCTATGGAGGTGAGGAGGTCACTGCTGTTTGCCATCTTCATCCCAGCAGTAATAGGTGCTGGCTCTGAGATAAGAAACATTTAGTTCTGGGAGCTCTGTGCTGGGTCGGTGCAGGATCAGGTTTGTCAGTCACACACAGCACTGACTCAGCACCGAGCTGTGAGAGGAAGGCATCCAGATCACTGATCCTCATCTCCTGTCACTACTGAACTTCTGAGTCCATGTCCGTGTGCTGTCTCTTCCCCCTGTGCTCTCTCCATTAACCTGTCTTCCTCTGTGCACTGTCCCGCCCTGTGCGCGCTCTGTCCTGCCCTGTGCGCGCTCTGTCCCGCCCTGTGCGCGCTCTGTCCCGCCCTGTGCACGCTCTGTCCCTGCCCCTGTGCGCGCTCTGTCCCTGCCCCTGTGCGCGCTCTGTCCCTGCCCCTGTGCACGCTCTGTCCCTGCCCATGCGCGCGCTCTGTCCCTGCCCCTGTGCGCGCTCTGTCCCTGCCCCTGTGTGCGCTCTGTCCCTGCCCCTGTGCGCATTCTGTCCCTGCTCTTCCTATGCACTCTCTGCCCCCCTGTGCAGACAGTGCAGAGACAAGGACAAGGGAAGGGGAGGCGAACGGAGCATGCACTGCCCATGTGCTATATATGTTTGTGTGCTATCTGGGTGATATCTGTCAAAGTATACTCACCTCCCTCCAGTGCTGCCTGTTCCTCTCTCCCGGGGCGCTGCACTCAGAGCAATTAATATTAGATGAGCTTAATGAGCCCCCTGGAAGTGAGAGGAGCAGATAGCGCTGGAGGGAGGTGAATGGAGCATATAGCACTGGAGGAGGTGAGAGGAGCAGACAGCGCTAGAGGTGGTGATAGGAGCAGACAGCACTGGAGGCAGGTGAGTCGCGGCTCCAAGAGCGCTGATTGGTTGCCGTGGTCGGAGGTGACAATCAGCGAAGCGGAGCGCGGCTTGGCGGGAGAATTGAATCCTGCAGTGCTCAGCCAATCAGTGGCACGGGATTCAAATCTCCCGCCAAGCTGCACGCCGCTTCAGTGGTCGCTGCAGTAGGTGGTGACTAATCAGCGCTCTTGGCGCATGATTTAAGTTGCGCTTTGCTGATTTGTCGCCGCCGACAGTATACAGTGCTAACCACTGAGCCACCAAACACAGTGCTAACCACTGAGCCACCAGACACAGTGCTAACCACTGAGCCACTGTATACAGTGCTAACCACTGAGCCACCGTTTACAGTGCTAACCACTGAGCCACCGTATACAGTGCTAACCACTGAGCCACCATACAGTGCTAACCACTGAGC
Source organism: Allobates femoralis (assembly GCA_033576535.1). NCBI lineage: Eukaryota > Metazoa > Chordata > Amphibia > Anura > Aromobatidae > Allobates > Allobates femoralis. The sequence goes on from JARQOC010000003.1 coordinate 506,269,940, forward strand.
CACCATATACAGTGCTAACCACTGAGCCACCAGACACAGTGCTAACCATAGAGAGAGCCACCGTATACAGTGCTAACCCCTGAGCCACCATATACAGTGCTAACCACTGAGCCACCATATACAGTGCTAACCACTGAGCCACCGTATACTATGCTAACCACTGAGCCACCATATACAGTGCTAACCACTGAGCCACCATATACAGTGCTAACCACTGAGCCATCATATACAGTGCTAACCACTGAGCCATCATATACAGTGCTAACCACTGAGCCACCATACACAGTGCTAACCAGTGAGCCACCATATACAGTGCTAAGCACTGAGCCACCGTACAGTGCTAACCACTGAGCCACCATATACAGTGCTAACCACTGAGCCACCATATACACCATATAAATCCTGCAACAGTGTACTTTCTGGAGAGAGGACTGTACTATTCAGCGACTATTTCTACGGCACCTGTTAATTTCACAGCACTCCCGATGCAATAGCATCAGGCCCATTTCTAGTTTTGTATATTTATGGCAGATCTACAGGATTTGGGAGAAACGTATAGTAGATGCTGATCCCATCAATAGAGCCAGGAACAGCGCCGCCCTCAGCCAAGAGATGACAGAACAGTCCCATCAATCTCCACAGAGCGTCAGCGCCTCATTCTTCAGATACACATTGCCCTATTGGTGAGATCCACATGTACCACCCATTATGTAATATCCATGGATACGGTATAAATATACAGAATTAGGTTATCCTTTTAGTGTAAATTCGGACATAGTCGAATTAATATGAATTTGAGTTGCAGATTCCTGGGAACAAATTTGGAAGAGTTTATTGTACAATATACGTGTATAAATTATTTTAGAATATAAAAATGACGTCCGGTTCCCATTTGTGTCCTGGGAAACTGGGTACAACAATCAATAGGATGGGGGCACCAAAAGGCAGTTTTGCACAGGGCACCATTTAGGCTAAGGCCGGCCCTGTGTGCAGCTCCCGACTAACAGTTTTTGTGGATACTGAGTTCTGTAGGTGGTCATTGAGCTCAGCAGTGATTTTCGGAGCCGTGGTCTTGCGATCTTCTCTCACAATTCGCTTTACGGTACCTTTACAGAGATATATTGCTTTCAATTCACTGGTTGCAGTGAAATCATGGACACATTGTTCCACTTGTACATGGCAACAAAATGGAACAATGTGTCCATGATTTCACTGCAACCAGAGAATTGCAAGCAATATATCTCTATGTGTAAAGGTACCCTTAGAGTCCGATGGTCTCTATCACTTAACTGACTTTCGGCCGGACCTGTGCTTTGCTGCGGGCGTTTTTCCTTCATTTTCAAATGCAGTCATTACTTTGGAGACAGTACCTCTTGACATGCCAAGCATTCAGGCACTTTCTGTTACACTAGCGCCTGCTATACAAGCACCAACAATTTGGCCTTTTTGAAAATCCGAAAGGTCTGCTATTGGTATCAGGTTCTCATCAATGTTCTTACAATTCGGCAAAACAATTAGTTAATTTACATATACATATCACTTAACACAAACAATCAACTACAAAACAGTAACATATGTCTCGATTTGCATAATTTTGCATGATTATGATGCCAAAACGTTAGGTGTTTCCATTATTTTGTCCAACCCCTGTATATATATATATATGACAAAAACGGAACAGCACCAGATATTACCTGACTTGTGCAGCGCTTCCTCAACACCGGTGAAGTGTCCATGCAAACAATCCAAAAAAGGAAAAACCAGCACCAAATGGATGTCAAGTGAACCTTTCTTGCCACACCATTGGATTATATATATATATATATTCAATGACATGTTTATATAAAGAATGTGGATTTTAATAAGTATGATTTTCTACATCTGTAAGACTAATTTATTTTAATTGGTCCCACAAATAGCAATCAGAGCAAAATAAGAAGTGACAGATGCCTCTGATTTCATAGACATAGCTTTCATTATTTTTGAGGTATGTTTTCATGTGTACCCTTTTAGTTTTGCTGAATAGACTCACTGAGAGGAAACACACTCTTCCAATGCTGGACAACTACAACAATAATATCATATTTTCCAAATATTTTCCCTTTCATGGCTTAATCAGCTCATATAATACAAATATTATAGTTATGTATATCCTTTAGATTCTTCCAAAATGATTGTGCTTTAAAAATATCCCGCTACACATGACACATTGCCTCACACTACATTGGGAAAAATTCTCTTCTGTGCTTTGTATTATATCTACATTTCTATATATTGTCACAGATGATATCTCATTCACACAGACTTATGTCCAGAAGTCATAAAATTAGCTCATTAAAGCTCTGCCATCTGCTTGCCTAGCATTTATGCTGGCTATTTGACGATTCTCCTAACCATTTCAATTCATGATATTATCCATGATGAATACGAGTGTATCATTCATCATCCACTACTCTGCTCATTTGTGCTGCCAGTCAGTGAGTGCAAATGAGGCGTGACATCACCAAGGACCTACTCTGCATAAACAATTTTTAAAAATTAAAAATAAATATGATGCTTTTCCTAAAATGCTAAGATGTAATTGGACTTTACTGCTGGTAATTAACTTTTTCATTTACAGAGGTTACCCTAATTAAATGAGCAGCAACAATGTATTCTGCATGGGTGAAATGATAAATGAAATGGCATCCTAGTCTCAACAAATCAAACTATTATAAGTGGTTTATTGAACCCGCCACTACGTATAATATTCAGGCCTGACCCAGCATATGTTATCAATTTCAGAATTTCTTGGCTTTATCTAGCATGCTTCAGAACAATGCTACAACCAGCTGCTGATAAAACAGCACACTGACCTTGCCAAAAAATATTAATTTAAACATTGTGCTACCTCTATGTATCTTTCTTATTTCTGATGTGTAGCATGTAATCAGGACAGTTCTGCTCTAGTATTCAATGAACAAAGATTAATACTAAATAATAAAATCAAAGTCCAAGCGTTCTGTACATATTGAAGGAAAATTAAATTAACAGCCTATGAAATAAGTCATTAGACACTGCGAATCCTATTGCATTGCTCATACAAAACCATATGCTTTAGTAATGGGTACTAAAGATACAGTTTAGCATGATGTTTGCTATAGTTGGAAATTCTCTTATTCGCTTGTTATTTTGTTATATTTTTTAATTTAGTTTCCAAAATATTTGTATAAAAAGGTGCAAGTGAACAATATTACTAATTAATTTTATGAAGAAAATGTAATCATTCATTTTACTGCTTAATTAATACAAAAGTAATGAGATTGCCATCAGTTTAAAAGTATATGTATGCACAGCACTGTGAAAATATTTTAGGATAGTGTTGGAAAAAATGCTACAAAGTAAGAATGTATTAAAAATAGATGTGGAATTAGTTTATTTTTATCAATTACCGTATATACTCGTGTATAAGCCGACCCGTGTATAAGCCGACCCCCCTACTTTTGCCCCCAAAACCTGGGAAAACCTATTGACTCGTGTATAAGCCGAGGGTGGACCACAGCACAGGTATACAGCCCCCAGCAGTGTGGTATACAGCAGCCCCAGAGGTATATACAGCAGCCCCAGTGGTAGTATACAGCAGCAGCCCCAGTGGTATATACAGCAGCAGCCCCAGTGGTATATACAGCAGCAGCCCCAGTAGTTAGTATACAGCAGCCCCAGAGGTATATACAGCAGCCCCAGTGGTAGTATACAGCAGCAGCCCCAGTGGTATATACAGCAGCAGCCCCGGTGGTATATACAGCAGCAGCCCCAGTAGTTAGTATACAGCAGCCCCAGAGGTATATACAGCAGACCCAGTGGTAGTATACATCAGCCTCGAGGTGTATACAGCAGCCCCAGTGGTAGTATACAGCAGCCCCAGTGGTAGTATACAGCAGTCCCAGTGGTAGTATACAGCAGCCCCAGTGGTAGTATACAGCAGCCTCAGTGGTATATACAGCCCCAGTGGTAGTATACAGCAGCACCCAGGGGGTATATAGCAGCCCCCAAATGCTGGCACTCGCCCCCTTGTAAGGGCCCCCCTCCCAGCTGCTTATCTTACCATCCCGGTCTTCTGCACACCGCTCCTCGGTGCTCCGTTCTTCATGCTCCGTCCTCGCTGCATCCAGGATCCCGGATGTATCAGGACGGGAGCATGAAGTACGGAGCACCGAGGAGCGGCGCTGTGCAGAAGACCGGGATGGTAAGATACGCAGCGGAGGGGGCCCTTACAAGGTGGAGAGTGCCAGCATTTGGGGGCATATATGCACTGCTTCCCCCTGCCGCTGATTGACAGGGGGAAGCAGTGCATATATAATGAGCGACCCCACGTGACGGGGCCGCTCATACAGCAGCCTCCCCCTGCCTCCTCCAGCCTCCACAGCCCCCACCACGTAAACTACCGTATTGACCTGTGTATAAGCTGAGGGGGAGACTTTTCAGCCCAAATTTTGGGCTGAAAAACTCGGCTTATACACGAGTATATACTGTAACCAAAAATGCTAATTAAATTAAAGAAATAAGTCTAAATAAAATCAATATTTGGTGTGTCCTACCTTTGCTTTAAAACTTGCATCAGCTCTTATATGTACACATGTATACTATATTTTTTGGAACTCAAAAAGCCGATTGCTCGAAACATCTTGGCGAGTCAGCCACATATCTTCTGTGGATGTAGACTTGTGATCATACTTATGTTTCTTCATATACCTTCAGACAGACTTGAAGATATCATCATTGTAGGACTCTATGTTCTACTTTAAGCTGAAGATATATCCAGGAACCAACCTCTGGGGTTAACCTACAAAAAGAATATGTGTTTGTTGGCAATCAAGTACTCAGCATACAAATTAATTTGGATTACCTTGTAGAGGAAATGAGTATGTTCCACCCGATGTTGATAACCGAGCTGCACAACCACGTAGGTATCACATCATTGACATTCTAATAGAATAGCTATTCTTGTAGAGATTAATCCTGCATGCTAGCAGTGAGGAGACTTTTGGCTGCAATGCTCCTCTGGAAAATGTGCCAATTGTCTCTTCAGGGAGGAATAAGAACTCTAGTGCCACCCATTGAAAGTAGCAATCCTGAAAGTCCAAACTTAACTCTTTAACAAGCCTTGCAATATGATTTAGGATTTAGGAGTACTCAGAAACCCAATCTGTAGACGCTGCAGTTCGGGGTGATTGCCTCTCATCAGAGCAAAGTATGGGTTTCAGATGAGATCCCATAGTTTTTACTAATAAGGAACAATCACCCAGAAATGCTAGTTAGTGTAGGGACACACTTCAGTTCCTGATCAGTTTTCTTGATCAGTGTTCATCAGTTTGTGTGCCAAAACCAGGAGTGAACCTTGCAGAGAAAAAGTATAATTGAAAGATTGACACCTGTGGTGGGTTTTGGAGTCACTCCTGGCTTTGGCACACAAACCTGATCGAACCTGATCAGGAAAACTGATCAGGAACTGAAGTGTGTCCCTACCCTTAGAGTCAATTTTGACTTTCAGCATTGCTACTATCAATAGGTGGCACTAGAGTTAATCTAGTTCCTACCTGAGGAGGCAATTTGCATCATTGCCCTTGTCACACAAAACATTAACCCAGTGGGTCTTAAAATACATACAAAATCCCTGAACTTTCTAACAATAGTAGAGTACTCCTGGAAAATATTACTTGATAACAAAACTAGGAAAATGGAAGAAGCCATCTATACCCTACATTTTTAGAACAAAAAGACATACTGTACTTAATCTTATGTAAGTTACGCAAAACAAAGTACCGTACCCCTTTTTAAAGGACAAAGAAACTTATCATAACTAAAGATGAGCAAACCTTCCCCGAACATATTCGACAATTTCAAATTCAACCAAGCAAGGCCTGTTTGACTCGGGAATTGACTTGGGGAAATCTGAACACTTTCCCCATAGGTTATATTTTGAAGATAGATTTGAAATTTAACCCCTTAAGGATCGAGTCCCGACCAGACCATTTTTTGCAATTCTGACCAGAGTCACTTTATGAGGTTATAACTCTTGAACGCTTCAACAGATCCTAGCGATTCGGAGATTGTTTGTTTTTTTCATGACATAGTGGGCTTCATGACAGTGGTAAATTTAGGATGATATTTTTTGCTTTTATTTGTGAAAAAAATTGAAAATTTGGCAAAAATTTTCAAAATATTGCAATTTTCAAGTTTTCAATTTTTATTCCGTCAAACCAGAGAGTAATGTCACACAAAATAGTTAATAAATAACATTTCCAACATATCTACTTTACATCAGAACAATTTTGGAAACACAATTTTTCTTGGTTAGGAAGTTATAAGGGATCAAAATTCATGAGCAATTTCTCATTTTTCAAACAAAATTTACAAAGCCACTTTTTTTCGTGACCACATCATATTTGAAGGCACTTTGAGGGGCTGATGTGACAGAAACTACCTAAAAGTGACACCATTCCAAAAACTGCACCCCTCAGACTACTTAAAACCACATTCAAGAAGATTATTAACCCTTCAGGTGCTTCACAGAAACTAAAGCAACGTGAAAGGAAAAAAATTTACATTTTACTTTTTCCAACAAAAATGTTGCTATACCTTCACATTTTGCATTTTCACAAGGGAAACAGAAGCAAATGGACCATAAAAGTTATTGGGCAATTTCTCCTGAGTACACTGATACCTCATATGTGGTCATAAATCCCTGTTTGGGCGCACGGCAGGACTCGAAAGGGAAGGAGCGTCATTTGACGCTCCATGCTGAAATTAGCTGAATTCGTTAGCAAACACCATGTCGCATTTGGAGATGCCCTGATGTGCCTAAACAATGGAGCTCCCCCACATGTGACCCCATTTTGGAAACTAGACCCCCCAAGGAACCTATTTAGATGGGTGATGAGCACCTTAAGCCCCCAGGTGCTTCATAGAATTTTAAAAAGTTGAGCTGTGAAAATGAAAAAGTCCTTATTTTTTCCACAAAAATGTTCTTTTAGCCTCAATTTTTTAATTCTAAAAGGGTGAGAGGATAAAATGAATCCCAAAATGTATTGGGCAATTTGTCCTAAGTACACCCTATACCTTATATGTGGTGGAAAACTGCTGTTTGGATGCATGGCAGGGCTCTGAAGTGAGGGAGTGACATTTTGGAATGCAGATTTTGATGGAATGGTCTGTGGGTGTAATGTCACATCTGGAGAGCCCCACTGTGCCGAAGCAGTGAAAACCCCACAAGTGACCACATTTTGGAAAATAGACCCACATGGAATTTATTTGGATGTGTGATGAGCACTTTGAATCACCAGGTGCGTCACAGATTTTTGTAAAATTGAGCTGTGAAAATGAAAATATGGAAGCTGAAACAACATTTTTGTAGATAAAAAATAGATTTTTCCATTTTCACACAGGCAACATGATAAAATGGACTCCAAAATATGTTGAGCAATTTCTCCGGAGTATGCTGATACTCCATATGTGGTGGAGAAACAATTTTTGGGCACACAGGAAGGAGTGACGTTATTGAGTGGGGATCTGTATATGAATTTTAGGCTATGTGCGGACGCTGCGGATTTCCCCACATTTTTTGTCTGCATATTTTTGACAATTCCGCAGTATAGCACCTTCCTTGCATAGTATATGGGAAATCAGAAGTGCTGTTCCCATGCTGCGGATTTATCTGCAGCAGAAATTGTAAGCATTTTACTGTGGAAAAAACTGCAGCATGTCAGTTCTTTTAGGGTATTGTTCCACAATTTTCACACATAGAACTCAATGACAGCTCCAAAATTCTCTGCAAATACGCAGCACTGTTCACACAGTATTTGCTGTCTATTTAGTGGAGATTTTGCACTGATGATGACTGGGGATCCACTATATTTTTGGTCACCAGCACAGGTACAGCAGGCAGGTACAGGCTGCCATCCACCCCCAGCTGTCTAGTTGTACCTGGCTGGTAATCAAAATACAGCAGAGCCCATTTTTTATTATTTTTTTAATAAATAAAAAAAAAAAAATGATGTGGGCTTCGCCATATTTTTAGTTTCCAGCCAGGTATAACTAGGCAGCTACAGGCTGTCACCCACCCCAAGCTGCTTAGTTGTACCTGGCTGGTAACCAAAATACAGCGGAGCCCTTTTTTTTAGAATTATTTCTTGAAATAATAAAAAAAAAAACATTGTGGGCTTCGTCGTATTGTTACTTTTCAGGCAGTTACAATTAGGCAGCTGGGGGCTGAAATCCACAGCGTGGAGAGGCCCAAGCATTCTGGGCCCTCCACGCTGCAAATTGCAGCCCACAGTCGCCCCAGGAAAATTGCACATTCATTAAAAGCTGTAACCAAACTCTTCCAGTTGCCCTGGTGCTGGTAGCAAACTGGGCAATAATGGAGTTAATGGCAGCTTTGTATTTGTCCAGCCCAGGCCCTGGGGGTACTCGGATCACTCAGGCGCGGTCTGAAGAGGAAGTCACGGGTAGCGGTGCCTGAGGCCGTGGGCCCAGGGAATACAGATGAAAAATGATTGAAAAGAAAAATAATAAAAATGTCTGTCATGAAGCCACCTGTAGGGTTCCGGTGATGGCACAGGCGCTGCTTGGGCCTCCGGGGTGATGGGTGGCAGCAAGGTGGAACCGCTCCCTACAGGACAAGCGGGGTCCCCGGGGCTGTAGGTTGTGGGGAGGGTAATAGGGCAGCACAGTCGTTTCTGTGCAAGGTGGGAGTAGGGGAGCGCAGTCAGTGTGGTGCAGATGGAAGGAGGGACATGCACACATAAAAGTCTTTTGGTACCTTTACTGGTATTCTGTACTGGTACACTCATCTGGAGTAGGGTTGTAGGCCTCCTTGTCTCAGTTACTCTGTTTGAAGTCTGGCAGGCTTGGAACCTGACCAGACCGTTGCTTCTCTCTCTCTCTATGACTCTCCACACTGCTGCCCTGAGGGCTCTCTATTGGGATCCCGTGTGGATCCACACTCACGGTCCCTGGTTCTCAATTGTTGGTGCTGCGGGCGTCCTGGAAGCTAAACCTCCTTGTGGTGCTGGATTCTCTGCGGGACCTATTCTCTCTGTCCCTGCAGCTCGGATCCAGTGACCGGAACTCTAATGGGGAGAATCAGTAAGACTCTTCTGTCCCCTTCTTGTAGCAAGTTTCTCTCCTCTGCCTTCGACCTCTACTCTGCGGGTCTACCACTGTCTCAGGTGGTTGCTGGTATGGGCCTAGCACGGCTCCAATACCAGCTCAGCTCACTCAGCTCTTCACAGTTCTGTAGTGACTGCACACTCTGCTGTTTTCCCTCCAGAACCTGTATTTATAGGGGGAACTGGCTTAAGACAACCAGTTGGGCTCCCCCTACAGGCTTGGGGTGAAAGGTGTTGTGTGTTAGTGGGTTACTCGCTGTGAGAAATCCCTCAATGTCCCAAGGAAGTCTGTGGTGACCTGGCACAGGGTGCCACATATTGGCAGCAGGCACTAAGCCTGAGGTTCATAATGTTGAGCCAATGTTACACCCGGCCATTAGGAACCTCTTAGTCAATGGTAAATAAGACACCACACCGTGAAAAAATAATTTTATTATAACAAAAAACACATATTTGGACTCCATCTTTATTACCCCCATATGCCCTCGTCCCATGATGGTCAGTCGCCTTGCAGCAAGGGATCAATGGTCCTTTTGCTGTAGTCTCTCGGGTCACACTGATGCTACACTATATGGCAATGATCTGCCATGCAGGGCAGATGTCAGTGCTGCAAACCCAAGTCCCAGAGATCACATGATCTCTGAGGCTTGGGTAAGGTTACCAGATGTCGCCATGGAAATAAGGTTGCCATGGCAACCTGAGGTTACCATGGTGATCGGCCCATCGCAATTAAATTATGATGGGCTGATCACCGCGGGGAGAGGTGAGTGACCCTGTGCTCCCTCTCCCCAGACCCTAAGTGCTGTGATCGGTAAGATCATAGCACTTTGGGGGCGACACAGAGCCAGAGACAGCGACCACACAGACCACTGTCAATGACTGTGCAGGTGATGAGGCTGAGTGGAGCGGGGCAGTGATGATGGGCGGGCAGCAGAGGATGGAGGAGGAGATCAGGCACCAGAGGAGAGAAGATGAAGGAGGGGCTGCAAAAGGAGGAAGCACGGAGCAGAAGGAGGAGAGCAGGGAGCAGAAGTAGGCGAGCGGTGGGAGGAGAGCCAGGAGTGGAGAGAGGAGAGTGGGGAAACGAGTTGAGCTGGGCACAGGATGGGAGCCTGTAGGTCAGAAGGAGGAGAGTGGAGAGAGGAGGGATGAGAGCAGGAAGAGGTGGGAAGAGAGTGGGGAGAGCAGGGAGGAAAGTGGGGAGAGGAGGGAGGAGACCAGGAAGTGGAGGCAGGAGAGCAGGGACCGGGCACAAGAGTGGAAGGGATGGTGGGCACAGCAGCATGACGATTGCAAGAGCTCGGCACAGCTGACAGCTCCGCTACTGCAGAGATCATGCAGGGAAGTGCTGATATTCAGCAGTTTCCTGCGTGATCATGAAGTGATTGGTCAGTCAGATTGACTGACACATCACATCGCTCTGAGTGTGGAGACCACTTAAAAGGGTCCACGCACCTCTTTCCCTGACCCTTAGCTTTCACTGACAGCTGTCAGAATTGAACTGTCACTGTTTGCTTACAAGCAGTGAGAGTTCAAAGCCATGATGGGATTAGTCGCCATGGTGCAGGAACTGACATCATTTCATGACGGCTAATACCGTCAGTGGTTGTAATGGTGTTAAAATGGCCCTAAAACTTTCCCCGTTAGTCTGGGGCCAACACCTAACTATATGATTTCTAAATGTCCCCAGCCTTTGGGTTTCCCAGATTGAGTTTTAAATGAATTATTTTAAACTTTCCTGGAGTTTGCAGGTGCTTTTGACACCTGCAGCGTCTGCATTTTGGAAACAGTGCCAGATATGGCAGCAGCTGGAAAGTCCTGGAAACTTATAATGTCCTTAAAGGGAAACTGTCAGGTCATTTTTCAGTATGAAACTAATTTTTATATTACACTTGAAGAGCACCTGGGCAGACCTTTTAAAAACATGTAAAATCATAATTGTACCATTTGTAGTTTCCATGTTATCACCATTGTCAGACACTACAGGGAGCTCCTGGATTAGACGTTTTCATTATAAGCAAACAGGAATAGTCAGGCTGCTGTATAAACTGTCATGTAATTATGCACTCCCTTTCAGCAGCTCTTTCCTCCCTCTCAGCAGCTCTCTCCTCTGTCCTCCCTTTGCAAACAGTGCAGTGTCAGGTTTCACTTACTGGAGGTCTGTTCTGTTGATGACACGGAGGGAGAGAGCTATTACAGATCTGCCCTATTTAGACTCCATTTGTTTCTCTAAGCAGATATCCCTGCTGTGACAGTTTTGGTGCTGTATTTGACCTCTTGTGATGCTGCAAGCACACAGACCCCCCCCACCACACACACACACACACACACATCACTGATGTCCTGTGCAGTGATGTGGTGTGAATATATGACCAGAATATTCATCTCATGGGGAGTGGACAGCAGAGAACTAAGTGGATCATTCAATGTGAGTGACAGATGGAATGAATCTCTTTATTTGAAGTTTCCAGAAGATAGGAGGGAAATATAAATAAAAGAAATACAAAAATAGTGAGAGATTGATTGAAGAATTAGAAAATGATAGCAGTTAAATATGGATTTTTGACCAGACAGTTTTCCTTTAAAACATCCGTTTAAGAAATCTTAATATTTGTTTTATTTTTTATTTTTTTATTTTTAATATTTTTATTATGTATTTATTTTGCAGAGAAAACCTTTACCTTTATTATTGCAGAGGGTCACCAGAATGCAAGGCCATGTGTTGTACACTTATCTAATAGCAAGCCATATAAAAATAGCATATGGCCATTATATGCTTCACATCCATGATCTTATAGGTTTGATCACACTGATGAAACACCATAGTATGGATATTGCTTCTTGAAAATGTCCAATCGCTATTTCATGTCATAATAATAATATTTATTCATTTATGTAGTGCTATGAATTACATTTCACTTTACATATATTTGCAACATTGTCCCCATTGGGGCTCATGTTTCATGCAATAAATTTACAACAGACTTTTGGCAAGTGCAAAACTGTGTTATATGTACAGTGGGGAAAAAGTATTCAGTCAACCACCAGTTGTGCAAGTTCTCCAACTTAAAAAGATGACAAAGGCCTGTAGTTGACATTATAGGTAGATCCCAACTATGAGGGACAAAATGAGAAAACAAATCCTGAAAATCACATTGTGTGATTTGGAAAGAATTTTTTTTCAAATTTTGGATAAAAATAAGTATTTGGTCAATAACAAAAGTTCATCTCAATACTTTGTTACATATCCTTTGTTGGCAATGACAGGGATCAAATATTTTCTGTATGTTTTGACAAGGTTGGCACACACTGTTGATAGTATGTTTGCCCATTGCTCCATGCAGATCTCCTCTAGAGCAGTGAGGTTTTGGGGCTGTCACTGGGCAACAAGAACTTTTTATATTTGTGTTTATATTTAAGGATTTGTCAACGTTTCCCAGTAGAACACTCTGGTAGACAACATATCTGCCCAGGTCTGACTGTAAAACCAAATAGCTATGGTAATGCTTTTTCTTTACTAACACTCCCAGTAATCATTATTAGTGATGAGTAAAATTTGCTCTAACATGATCACCAATTTCAAATTCAGCAAGTACCTGGCCGTTTCGATTCTACACCTCAAATTTGAGTTTTTCTGAAAAGTCAGGAAGTTCGTCGAACATTCGGTAATGCTTTAGATGTTTGTGTAGCTTAACCCTTTACGACTAATGACGAGTATACTCGTCATGAAAAGCTGTCAGTTCCCGCATCATGACGAGTAAACTCGTCATGGCTTTGAACTGTCACTGCTTGTAAACAAACAGTGACAGTTCAATTCTAACTGCTGTCAGTGACAGCTGAGGGTCAGGGGCAGAGGTGTGGGGACCCTTTTTAGGGGTCCCCACACTCAGAGCGATGTGATCGGTCAGTCAATCTGACCGACCGATCACATCAAGATCGCACAGGGAAATGCTGAATATCAGTGTTTCCCTGTGCGATCGCTGCAGGAGTCGGGCTGTCAGCTGTGCCCGGCTCCTGCACACATCCCCTGCCTGTGTCCTCTGCCTCTCACTGCTCTGCCTGGGCCCTGGTCCATGCTCCCTAGTCCCCGCTCTCCAGTCCCCGCTGTCCGGTCCCCGGTCTCCTCCCTATGCTCTCCTCCCTCCTCTCCTCGCTCTCCTGCCTCCTCCCTATGCGCCCCTCCAGTCCCCTCTGCTGCTGCCTACTCACCTCCGGTGCCCGCTGTCTTCTGGTGCCCGCTGTCTTCTGGTGCCCGCTGTCTTCTGGTGCCCGCTGTCTTCTGGTGCCCGCTGTCCTCCGGCGCCCGATGTCTCTCTGCTCCCCGCTCTGCTCCTCCATCCACTGCAGGGGGAGCGATCTGATAGCCAGGTGCAGCAATCACTATGTGGTCGCTGCACCTGGCTCTGTGTCGCCCCCTTAGGGAGAGGGAGTGCAGGGACACTCACTTCTCCCTGCATGATCTCTGCAGGAGCCGGGCTGTCAGCTGTGCCCGGCTCCTGCATGCATCCCCTGCCTGTGCCCGCTCTCCTGCCTCCCGGTCTCTTCCCCTCTCCCCCCTCTGTGTCTGCATCCCCCCCCCACCCCGCTCATACCCCTTGTCCCCTGCTGTGTCTGCCCCCTCCCCCGCCCATCCCTCTTGTCCCCCACTGTGTTTGCCCCCCTGCTCATTCCCCCTGTCCCCCGCTGTGTGCGCATCCCCCCCTCTCGTCCCCCTTGTCCCCCGCTCTGTGCGCATCCTCCCCGCTCGTCCCCCTTTCCCCCGCTGTGTGCGCATCCCCCCTGCTCGCCCCCCTTGTCCCCCGCTGTGTGCGCATCCCTACCGCTCGCCCCCCTTGTCCCCCGCTCTGTGCGCATCCTCCCCGCTCGTCCCCCTTTCCTCCGCTGTGTGCGCATCCCCCCTGCTCGCCCCCCTTGTCCCCCGCTGTGTGCGCATCCCTACCACTCGTCCCGCTTTCCTCCGCTGTGTGCGCATCCCCCCTGCTCGCCCCCCTTGTCCCCCGCTGTGTGCGCATCCCTACCGCTCGCCTCCCTTGTCCCCCGCTGTGTGCGCATCCCCCCGCTCGCCCCCCTTGTCCCCCGCTGTGTGCGCATCCCTCCCGCTCGCCCCCCTTGTCCCCCGCTGTGTGCGAATCCCCCGCCTCGCCCCCCTTGTCCCCCACTGTGTGCGAATCCCCCCCGCTCGCCCCCCTTGTCCCCCACTGTGTGCGCATCCCCCCCCTCATCCCCCTTGTCACCTGCTGTGTGTGCATTCCTCCCGCTCATCCCTCTTGTTCCCCCGCTTCCTCCCGCTCACCTCCTCTTGAGCGCCGATGCTGCTGCAGCCGCCACCTCCCGCTCACCTCCTCCTGAGCGCCGATGCTGCTACCGCTGCAGCAACCGCCTCCCGCTCGCCTCCTCCTGCTGTCACCGCCCCCTGATCCCCCATCCCCCTGCAGGGGGACCCCTGATCCCCCATTTCACAGCAGGGGGATCCCTGATCCACCATCCCCCTGCAGGGGGATCCCTGATCCCACATCCCCCTGCATGGCGATCGAACTGCAGAAAGAGATCTGACAGCTCAGGTGCAGTGATCCAGTAGATCACTGTGCCCAAGTTGTCAGATCGCTTTCTACATCTTGATCCCCATGCAGGGGGATTCCCCTGCATGTGGATTGAGCTGCAGAAAGCGATCTGACAGCTCGGGCGCAGTGATCCAGTGGATCACGGCGCCCAAGTTGTCAGATCGCATTCTGCAGCTTGCTCTCCATGCAGGGGAATCCCCATGCATGGGGATTGAGCTGCAGAAAGCAATCTGACAGTTTGGGCGCAGTGGTCCAAACTGTGCAGTGATCCACTGCACAGTGATCCGGGCTTTCAGACCACTGCGCCCAAGCTGTCAGATCGCTTTCTGCAGCTTGCTCTCCATGCAGGGGATTCCCCTTGCATGGGGATCGAGCTGCAGAAAGCAATCTTCCAGCCCCGGCATGGCACCCGGGCTGCCAGATCACTACTCTGCAGTCCGATCCTCCTGCATGAGGATCGAGCTGCAGAAAGCGATCTCGCAGCCACTGCGCTGCACATGAAATGCCAGATCGCTGCTCTGCAGTCCGATCCGTCTGCATGCAGACTGAGCTACAGAAAGCGATCTCACAGCCCCAATGCAGTGGATCACTGCACCCGGCCTGTCAGATCGCTACTTTGCAGTCCGATCCTCCTGCCTGACATCGTGGGAACTTCGTTGTGGACTACGTTGGAGGCAATCGAGCGTCGTGGGACCTTCATTGTGGACTACGTCGGATCTTTTTATAATAAAGATGGAGTCCGAATTTTGTTTGTGTTTTTTTTTTAAATAAAAATATTTTTCTCTGTGTGTATTTATTGACTACTTACCAGAGATTCCTAATGGCGGGTCTAACATTGGCCCAATATTATGAATCTCGGGCTTAGTGCCAGCTGCCAATATAAAGCTGGCATTAACCCCTTTATTACCCAGTTTGCCACCGGCACCAGGGCAACTGGAAGAGCATGGGTACAGCGCCAGAAAATGGCGCTTCAATGAATGCGCCATTTTCTGGGGCGGCTGCGGACTGCAATTCGCAGCATGGGGGGCCCAGAACGCTTGGGCCTTTCCATGCTGAGGATTCCAGCCCCCAGCTGCCTAGTTGTACCTGGCTGGGCCAAAAATATGGCGGAGCCCTAAGTCATTTTTTTTTCTAGAATTAGTTCTAGAAATAAAAAAAAATGGGCTTCGCTGTATTTTTGGTTGCAGCCAGGTACAACGAGGCAGCTGGGGGTTGCTGGCAGTCTGTAGCTGCCAAGTTGTACCTGGCTGGACCAAAAATATGGCGGAGCCCTACGTCTTTTTTTTTTTTCTAGAATTAGTTCTAGAAATAAAATAAAGCCTTCGCTGTATTTGTAGCCAGCCAGGTACAACTTGGTAGCTGACTGACTGGAATCCTCAGCGTGGAGAGACTCAAATGTTGTGGGTCCCCCACGCTGCAAATTTCAACCCACAGCCACCCAAGAAAATAGCGCATTCATTAGAGGCGGCATTTTCTGGTGCAATACCCCAACTCTACCAGTTGCCCTTGTGCTGGTGGCACACGGGTTCTCCATATGCGACATGGTGTCTGCTAACAATTTCAATAGAAAATTAGCTCCAATTGTTAGCGGAAACCATGTCGGGTATGGAGAGCCCCTCCCTGGGTGCCTGAACATTGGAGCTCCCCCACAAGTGACCCCATTTTGGAAACTAGACCCCCGAAGGAACATATCTAGATGCATAGTGATCACTTTGAACTCCCAGATGCTTCACAAATTCATCCATAAAAATGAAAAAGCACGTTTTTTTCCACAAAAAGTTTCTTTTTTCATTTTTACGGATCAATTTGTGAAGCACCTGGGGGTTCAAAGTGCTCACTATGCATCTAGATACGTTCCTTGGGGGTCTAGTTTCCAAAATGGGGTCACTTGTGGGGGAGCTCCAATGTGGAGACACACAGGGACCCTCCAAACGCGACATGGTGTCCGCTAACAATTTGAGCTCATTTTCCATTCAAATTGTTAGTGGACACCATGTCGCGTTTGGAGGGTCACTGTGTGTCTCCACATTGGAGCTCCCCCACAAGTGACCCCATTTTGGAAACTAGGCCCCCTAAGGAACGTATCTAGATGCATAGTGAGCACTTTGAACCCCCATATGCTTCAGAAATTCATCCGTAAAAATGAAAAAGCACTTTTTTTTCCACAAAAAATTTATTTTTTCATTATTATGGATCAATTTGTGAAGCATCTGGGGGTTCAAAGTGCTCACTATGCATCTAGATATGTTCCTTTGGGGGTGTAGTTTCCAAAATGGGGTCACTTGTGGGGGAGCTCCAATGTGGAGACACACAGGGACCCTCCAAACGCGACATGGTGTCCGCTAACAATTTGAATGGAAAATGAGCTCAAATTGTTAGCGGACACCATGTCGCGTTTGGAGGGTCCCTGTGTGTCTCCACATTGGAGCTCCCCCACAAGTGACCCTATTTTGGAAACTAGACCCCCAAAGGAACATATCTAGATGCATAGTGAGCACTTTGAAGCCCCAGGTGCTTCACAAATTGATCCGTAATAATGAAAAAATAATTTTTTAATGGAAAAAAAAAGTGCTTTTTCATTTTTACGGATGAATTTCTGAAGCATATGGGGGTTCAAAGTGCTCACTATGGATCTAGATACGTTCCTTCGGGGGTCTAGTTTCCAAAATGGGGTCACTTGTGAAGGAGCTCCAATGTGGAGATACACAGGGACCCTCCAAACGCGACATGGTGTCCGCTAACAATTTGAGCTCATTTTCCATTCAAATTGTTAGCGGACACCATGTCGCGTATGGAGGGTCCCCGTGTGTCTCCACATTGGAGCTCCCCCACAAATGACCCCATTTTGGAAACTAGACCCCCTAAGGAAGGTATCTCGATGCATAGTGAGCACTTTGAACCCCCAGATGCTTCACAAATTCATTCATAAAAATTAAAAAAACACTTTTTTTTCACAAAAAAATTATTTTTGCCTACATTTTTTCAGTTTCACATGGGCAAAGGGATAAAATACATCCCAAAATTTGTTGGGCAATTTGTCCTGAGTACACCGATACCTCATATGTGGTCATAAACCACTGTTTGGGCGCACGGCAGGGCTCAGAAGTGAAGGAGCGCCATTTCACTTTTTGAACGGAAAATTGGCTCTAAAATTCAAATTGCGCTCCTTCACTTCTGAGCCCTGCCGTGCGCCCAAACAGTGGTTTATGACCACATATGAGGCATCGGTGTACTCAGGAGAAATTGCCCAACAAATTTTAGGATGCATTTTATCCTGTTGCCCATGTGAAAATGAAAAAATTGAGGCTAAAAGAACATTTTTGTTACAAAAATTAAAATGTCCATTTTTTCCTTCAACTTTATTTTAGTTCCTGTGAAGCACCTGAAGGGTTAATAATCTTCTTGAATATAGTTTTGAGTAGCTTGAGGGGTGCAGTTTTTGGAATGGTGTCACTTTTGGGTGTTTTCTGTCATGTACACCCCTCAAAGGGACTTCAAATGTGATGTGGTCACTAAAAAATTGTTTTTGTAAATTTTGCTGGAAAAATGAATAATTGCTGATGAACTTTGAACCCTTATAACGTCGTACCAAATTTTTTTTTTCTTCCAAAATTGTGCTGATGTGAAGTAGACATGTGGGACATGTTATTTATTAACTATTTTGTGGCACATAACTCTCTGGTTTAGCAGAATAAAAATTAAAAATTTGAAAATTGCTAAATTTTCAAAATTTTTGCCAAATTTTTTATTTTTTCACAAATAAACGCAAAAATTATCGATCTAAATTTAATACTAACATGAAGCCCAATATGCCACGAAAAAACAATCTCAGAATCGCTAGGATCCGTTGAAGCGTTCCAGAGATATTACCTCATAAAGGGACACTGGTCAGAATTACAAAAAATGGTCCGGTCATTAGGGTGACAAGTGACTCGGTCCTTAAGGGGTTAATATAGGAAAGAGGCATTTGTGCAAATGTACTAATGTTTATGTTCTACATTATCGTACATACACAGATAGACATACACACAGATCATCTTACCGGGTAACGCTGCTTGATTGCTCTGATCCATATTCCCGCACTCCCTCTCACTTCTGCATCTGCCCTGGTGGTGAATGTTGTGAGCAGTCAACTGATCTGATCATCATAGCAATCACATCACATGACCAGATAATGTCAGCTGATCTGGTCACCTGACTTGATTACTATGGTGACCACATGAGCTGCCGTGCACATCATTCACCACCATATCTGCTGGGCAAGTGCCCCGCATTCAGTGAACAAATCCGAATGCGAACACTCAGGTATTCGCTTATCTTTATTCATTATCACATAAATGTAGTAACATAGTAACATAGTTTTTAAGGTTGAAGGAAGACTTTAAGTCCATCTAGTTCAACCCATAGCCTAATATGTTGATCCTAACATGTTGATCCAAACATGTTGACTCAGGGGAAGGCAAAAAAAACTCATGTGGCAACAATAAGCTCCACATTGGGGAAAAAAATTCCTTCCTGACTCCAGATACGGCAATCAGACTAGTTCCCTGGATCAATACCCTATCAAAGAATCTAGTATATATAACTGGTAATATTATAGTTTTCAAGAAAGGCATCCAGGCCATTCTTAAATGTTAGTAGTGACTCACTCATTATAACATCATGTGGCAGAGAGTTCCACAGTCTCACTGTTCTTACAGTAAAAATCTGCATCAATGATTATGATTAAACCTTCTTTCCTCCAGACGTAGAGGATACCTCCTTGTCCCCATCTCAGGCCTAAGAGTAAAGAGATCATTAGAAAGGTCTCTGTACTGTCCCCTCATATATTTATACATTATTATAAGATCACCCCAAACTAAATAACCCCAAGTTTAATAACCTGTCTTGGTATTGCAGACCCCTCAGTCCTCTAATAACCTTGATCACTCTTCTCTGCACACACTCTAGTTCAGCTATATCTTTCTTATACACCGGAGACCAGAATTGTACATAGTATTCTAAGTGTGGTCGCACTAGTGACTTGTATAGAGGTAAAATTATGTTCTCCTCATGAGCATCTGTGCCTCTGTTAATGCATCCCATTATTTTATTTGCCTTTGCAGCAGCTGCCTGACACTGAGCGCTAAATGTGAGTTAGGCATCCAACCATTCACCCAGGTCTTTTTCAATGACAGTTTTACCCAGTGTTTTACAATTAAACACATAATTATACCTTTTATTTATGCCCAAGTGCATGACCTTAAATTTATCCCCATTAAAGCTCATTTGCCATTTAGCAGCCCAAGCTTCTAGTTTACATAAATTCTCCTGTAATATAAAATTGTCCTCCTCTGTATTGATTACCCTGCAGAGTTTAGTGTCATCTGCAAATATTGAGATTCTACTCTGTATGCTCCCTACAAGGTCATCAATAAATATATTAAATATCAGTTAGCTTAGGTGACAGGTTTCAGGTTCGATCAAATTTAATTTACATTTGGGTATTTCTGGGAAGTGTCAACTTCTGGGTCTTCAGCTACAACTTCGCATTTCTATATCATTAGCATTTATGTCACATGGATGGAAATGCTAATCTCTTGATGAATTAAAAGATTGTTTTTATTGGTATGGACACCAAGATCCCATGGAAAGTATCATTCATAGTTGATAGAACACAGACACAGTATCGTTCCCATAATAATGGATGGCCATAATTAAAGGGAACCTGACCCCTCCAAATCACCCCCCACCCTATTAATACCGTCCCTGCACCATGACAGATCATAATTAGTGGTCCTTTTCTATAAAAAATGCGTGCTGTAACCTTGCTAAAATCAACATTATGCACTTACATATCTGCGACTTCTTGGCCCTGAATAAGTCTCACAGGGCATTCCCTGTGAGACTCTAAGCCCTCCTGCGCTGCTCATTATCACACCTCGATGGGCGTGATAAATAATCCTAGTCCTCCTCGCCCCGCTGTATGGGAGTAATTGCCGTTGTGACGCTATTTGTGTCACATCTGGTCATAGTGATGTCGGTACACCCTTTAGGTGTAAATCAAAAGCCGCGCATGCGCATTGCACATTGTGCATGGTGAAGTCGGCATACTCCTAAAGGGTGTACTGACGTCGCTATGACCGGATGTGACGCAAATAGCGTCACACCGGCAATTATTCCCATACAGTAGGGCGAGGAGGATTAGGATTATTTATCACGCCCATTGGTGCGTGATAATGAGCGGCTCAGGAGGGCTTAGCGTCTCACAGGGAACGCCCTGTGAGACCTATTCATGGAAAAGAAGTCGCAGATATGTAAGTGCATAATGTGGATTTTGGCAAGGTTACAGCACGCATTTTTTATAGAAAAGGACCACTAATAATGATCTGTCATGGTGCAGGGACAGGTATTAATAAGGTTGGGGGTGATTTGGAGGGGTCAGGCTCCCTTTAAGTACAGGACCATGCATGCACCGTTTATAACATTAAAAATCTAACTAACTGGTGGGGTTCCAGGACATATATAAAACTAATTGAGAAAAGAATTCCTATAAAATGTAACTTTTGATAAATTATTTAAGAAGTCCAAAAGTGAAAACACTCAAAAGATTTAAACAAATATTCACATGAGAGGAGAATAACAGCCAAGTACATATATAGCACAATAATATCAAAAGTATCAAAAACGTGATGAGGGGCAGCTGACCCTTATAGTCTCTAGTAATCACTATCTGGCAGTGGAGGGTATAACGCCCTAAGGATCGTGCATCCTTACTCAACGTAGGGACTCCCTAGAAGTCTTTGATTCCCTATTTTAAAAAAACACAGTTGTGATACACCAATAGTGATAAAATATAAAAAATGATATATGGCCACTCACTAAGAGATATAACAGATAAATGTTACTCAATATGTTCAACACTTAGCTTAGCAGATGTCGGTTCCAAATCTAACTATAGTACAGAAGCAACGCTCACCATATATGTAGGTGCTCAGAAATAAAGATACATAAATTATAACTTGGTACTTCAGCACACTAAAAAAGTAAAAACTTGAAACAGGTATTCTTTGCAAGGTTCGGTTTATTACTCTATCATTATTTAATGATGATAGAGTGGTCAAAATGTATGATGTTTCGTCTCATAACAGCCTTCTTCAAAGAATTAAAAGTTTATCTAATTTCTCTGAAGAAGACTCGAAACGTCAGAAATTTTGACTACTCTATGATCAATGAATAATGATTGGGCAATAAACAAACAGAACCTTGCAAAAAAATACCTGTTTCAAGTTTTTACATTTTTAGTTTGCCGATTTACCAATTTATAGGCCACAAATCTAAGTTGTGATGCATTTCCCCCCATATAAGCCTGGGGTTCATTATGGGACAATTCTGTGAAAAGGTTCAAGTTAAAGATGCCACATTCTGCACCTTTGAGCCTGAGGATAATATCATGAACCATGGTCTTTTTAAATAATTTATTAAAAGTTACATTTTAAAGGGTTTTTTTTCTCAATTGGTTTTGAACTGTTTATAAAATGCCTGGTCAATTAGGTTTGGCATGGACCATAGACTTAGGTAGGTCAATTCTGAGTTTTTCTCTGTGCAGGAAATTTCTGTTTGACCTCACAGTCAATTCCAGAATGGTGTGCTTGATACCAAATGACTAAACTGTTATAATGTTTGGATAGCTTTTTAATGTAAAAAAAAACAAGAAAACTTTGTCTGGTCTGTGTGCTATTAAGCAGATTGCTAGTTACTACCAGTTACCAACTATTTATCCATAGCCAGATATGTTGAGGTCACTAACTTACTAAGGCTATCAATGTATTTCAAAGGGATTCTATGAAGTGTCAGGAAACCTCAGTGTTGCACATCTTTTCTGGACAATTAGAAGCTTGAGATTCACAGAAAATTAAATTTTTGAAGAAATTCATTGAAGCTGACAAATTAGAATTCAAAAAGATTTGATCTCTGATAGTGACATAAAGGTTGATTTTTTATAATTTAAAATATTATATAGTATTCACTGCCATTGCACTCAGTTATTCTCTATAAACTTTACATTTTTTTATTTTTAACCATTTTCCTTCTTTAAACCAAACTTTCTCATTCCCTTACATGTACCCTGTCCTTTTGTGAACCACTACTTTATTATGTTTGTGAACTTTTCTACTTCTGAATTACTTTGATAATGACATACTGTAATTATGGTACATTTTATATTTTGCTAAATTGGAAGAAGCACTAGAAAAACTAACGTAAGTACATCGCCAGAAACTGAAAGAGAGAAAACAATGTTCATTTATTAAAATAATAAACCAGTTTTATATGAACTTTACAGCAAGCTAGTATTGCCTGAAATATCTGTCATGAAATAAAATTAGTAATAATAATGCAGGAAGAGAAAAATAAGAAAAAGGTAAGAAAACAAGATATAAGAAGGATAAAAAGAAGAGAAAAGAGCAGGCAATGTTTTAATATTTAATACTTTAAAAAACACTTTTAAGCAGATCTGGCATTAGAACAATGCCTTTCTGATGTCATCATTCCCATTTCATGTTGCTACAGTATCAAACTCATTAAAATCTACCCAGAGCTGGCTTCTAGCTTCCCTCTGTCTTTATAGTTAAAGAATGTCCAATGTTCCAATGTCCAAGATCCTATCCCAATATGTAGTAGATGTAATAATAACAAAATCTAATTACATAATTGCCTTCAGACCAAAAGTGTTCAGATGACCACTTTATTCGCCACCTGATTGGTCAACCTTAAAAACAAAAAAAAGAAAGCAGCCGCCATATTGGCACACCCAAGTGAAAGATGTGCCAATATGCCGGCCGTACACTGGCCGCTGTTATCCAGGTCCATGTCCTCAGTCTGCCGCTGCTTCCTTCTTGTCTGTTGTCACTTCCTCCTCATTGGTCACCTCCATTGTCTCCACTGCTGTTGCTGCACCACTCTGCTCATGCACATTCAGTAAGCTGGTCCCCATCCTCACCTCACTGTGGCCTTCACTACTTCCTCCCATTTGTGTTCCACTGTGGAACGTGTATAGCAGGAAATCTTCTTCCCATATGCATTCCACAAAGGAATTCACACCACAGAGGGAGAGATACAGCACAGGGGGTCAGAGACAGCACAGGGAGGCAGACAAAGCACAGGGGGCAGACACAGAACAGCAAGCACAGACAGCACAGAGAAGAAGGAACAGCACAAGGGGGCAGATACAGTGCACAGGACTAGAGAGCACAAGTGAGCAGACACAGTACATATAATACATATAATATGGTTAAGAGCGACGCGTTAATCATGATCTAAAGAGTACAACTGAATTTGGTTGTACTCTTTAGATCATGATTAAGGCTTTCGTTTTAGCCAAAACGCGTCGCTCTTAACTGTCCTACAAGCTGATCTGACTGCCGCACACTGTGTATTATTTTTATATATTTTTATGGATTTGCAATAAAGTGAAGTTTTATATATTTTTCCTCTATGTGCTGACGTTTTTCCCCATCGCTGGGTCAATCTCTGCCTTCTGGTTTCATAATCGGCGGTTGCCAAGCCGCGACTCATGCTATGAAGGGCATTCTCGGAGGAGGACATCAATGGTGAGCTGATATTTTTTCTTTCTTGTACTAAGCTTAGTTTGGAAAATGGTATCTGATATGAAGGCAGTATGTTTTAAAACATGTGGAGCTGATTAGATTGATATATTGTACATTTAAAACTTACAGTAATACCTGCATTGTATTTCAATCAATCAATTGTATTATATGTACAGTTGAAACCAGAAGCTTACATACAATATATAAAAAGACACAGATGCATATTTTTCTCACTATCTGACATGAAATCAGAATAAACCTTTCCCGTTTTAGGTTTATTAGGATTACCATAATAATTAATATTTGCCAAATGCCAGAATAATGACAGAGAGACAATGTTTTAAAGCATTTTTATTACTTTCTGCATAGTCATAAGTTTACATACATTTCATTAGTATTTAGTATTTGGTACCATTGCCCTTAAACTGTATGACTTGAGTCCAATGTTTCGGACATCCTTCCACAAGCTTCTTTCAATAGCTGGTAGGAATTTGGGCCCATTCCTCTTAACAGAACTGGTGTAAGGCTGAGGTCACACATAGAAATCCATTTTTGGAAGTGATTTTCATGACCAATCTGGTTTTTTTTTTGGGTGCTTTTTGAGCCTCCTTGACCCCTGAACGTTTTTGGACTTAGGCTGGGGTCACACATAAGTCCTTGGTCCGTTTTTGGCTTCATTTTTAGAATTTTTTTCTTCTAAGTCCAAAAACTGATAGAAAAACGGATTAGATGTAATAAACACCCTATCCGTTTTTTTCTGCACCTAAAAACATTGCTAGTAGGGATGGGCGAATCTACTCGCTAGGACTCGTTACTCGGCGAGTAGTAAGGGACTCGCAGGACTCGGTACTCGGCGAGTTTCCCAGTGATGACTCGCACGAGTCCAATGCAAATCAATATCAATCCTAGTTTTGTCAGAAACGCTGACAAAACTAGGATTGCCATTGTTTGCATTAGACTCGTGCGAGTCATCACTGGCTACTGTGCCAGTGATAGCAGGGAAACTCGCAAAGTAACTGCTGTTTCTTTGCGAGCCGAGTCCAGTTGTCTTCTCTGTGCAGCTCCAGGGTCCTAGAGCCCGCCTGCTCACAGAGATGTAGCAGTGCTGAGATTATTCTCAGTCTGCTCATTCCCTGTGCATGTAGCAGAGAGGACATCGCGTTTTGGACTACGTCGGACGGAAGAGGATTTTTTTAATTAAAGATGGAGTCCCTAATGGCTTTTTTTTTTATTTCAAATAAAAAATTTTCTCTGTGTTTTTTTAACCCTTTATTGGAGATTCTTAGTGGCTGGGTCAAACGTGGCCTGACATTAAGAATCTCGGGCTTAATACCAGCTTGTATAACAAAGCTGGTATTAACCCCTTTATTACCCAGCGTGCTACCGCCACCAGGGCCGCTGGAAGAGCGGGGTTCAGCGCCAGAGGATGGCGCTTCAATGAACGCGCCATCTTCTGGGGCGGCTGCGGGCTGCAATTTGCAGCGGGGGTGCCCAGAAAGCTTGGGCATCCCTGCGCTGCGGATTCCAGCCCTCAGCTGCTTAGCTGTACCTGGCTAGACATAGAAATTGCGCGGAGCCCCACGCATTTTTTAAAAATTATTTAATGAATTTCAGAGTCAGAGTCTCAGAGTCAGAGTCAGAATCTCAGAATTTCATGAAATAATTTAAAAAAAATGCGTGGGGCTCCGCGCAATTTCTATGTCTAGCCAGGTACAGCTAAGCAGCTGGGGGCTGGAATCCGCAGCGCAGGGATGCCCAAGCTTTCTGGGCACCCCCCGCTGCAAATTGCAGCCCGCAGCCGCCCCAGACGATGGCGCGTTCATTGAAGCGCCATCCTCTGGCGCTGAACCCCGCTCTTCCAGCGGCCCTGGTAGCGGTGGCACGCTGGGTAATAAAGGGGTTAGGGCCAGCTTTGTATTATCAGCTGGCCCTAAGCCCGAAATGTATGGCGGTCACGCCAATATTAGACATGACCGCCATGAATTTCTATTAAATTGTTTTAAAAAAACACAACACAAAGAAAATTTTTTATTAGAAATAAAAAAAAAAGCCATTAGGGACTCCATCTTTAATTAAAAAAATCCTCTTCCGTCCGACGCAGTCCAAAACGCGATGTCCTCTCTGCTACATCCCCTGTGTATAGATATAGATCTCTATGCACAGGGAATGAGCAGACTGAGAACAATCTCAGCTCTGCTACATCATCTCTGTGCACAGACATTCATGTCTGTACACAGGGATTGAGCAGACTGAGAACAATCTCAGCACTGCTACATCAGGCAGCAGGCAGGCTCTAGGACCCTGGAGCTGGCAGCCAGCACAGAGGAGACAGGACTCTTATCTGTGCGAGTCAGCGATTACTTACAAAGTAAACGAGCAATGCAAATAAATGACAAAACTAGGATTGCTTCAGGCTGAAGCTTCCGAGACACAGCTGCGAGTTGTAAATCTCACACTACTCGCTATTACTCGCTTCCCCATTCATTAACATTGGACTCGCTAGACTCGCAACGAGTAGCGAGTCCTGGGCTCGGACTCGCTAGAGTCAAGCGATTCCGAGTAATTTAGGATTCGCCCATCACTAATTGCTAGGTACGTTTTTGAGCCAAAAACGTTGCTAGCAACGTTTTTGGGGGACTCTTTTTAAAAAAAAAAAAAATTTTAACATGGGCCCTATGGAAAAACGGATCCGTTTTTTTTGGGAGCCTTAAAAAAACGGATCCTTTTATTCAAGAATTTTGGTCAAAAAACGACTAAGTCCAGAAACATTCAAAGGTGCAGGAGGCTCAAAAAGCACCCAAAAAAACCCAGATTGGTCATGGAAATCACTTCCAAAAATGTATTTCTATGTGTGACCTCAGCCTAACTGAGTCATGTTTGTAGGTCGGCTTGCTTGCACCTGCCTTTTCAGGTGTGCCCGTAAATTTTTAATAGAACTGAGATCAGGGCTTTGTGATGGCCACTTTAAAACATTAACTTTATCAGTTCAGCGGAGAATAAAGTAAAGCGGCACTCACCAGTTGGTTGCTCGGTTCTTTATTGCATTTTGCTCGACAGGCTGGAGTGAAACAAAGCGGGAAAAGGGAGTGGGGGACGGCGGACCTTGAGATGTTCCTTTAGTTGCCACAAAATCTTCTTTCCTCATGATACCATTTATTTTGTAAAGTGCACCAGTCCCTCTTGCAGCAAATCAACCCCACAACATGACGCTGCCCCCTCCAGGTTTCACAGTTGAGATAATGTTCTTAGACTTCCAAGGTTCTCCCTTTTTCCTGCAAATGCACGATTGTGACTATGGCTGAACAGTTCAATTTTAGTTTAGTCAGACCACCGGACATGTCTCCAATAATGTAGGTCTTAGTTCCTGTGTGTTTGTAAAAATTAATTTGGCTTTTTATGCTTATTTTGGAGTAATGGCTTCTTCCTGGCAGAGTTGCCTTTCAGCCTATGTTGATACAGTACTCAATTCATAGGGGATAATGACATAATCTTACCAGCTTCCACGATCATCTTTACAAGACATTTTGTTTTTGTTCTTGGATTGATATGCACATTTTGACCAAAGCATGTTCATCTCTGGAACACAGAACCCATCTCCATCTTGAGTAGTATGATGGCTGGATATTCCCATCTTGTTTGTACTTGCATATAATTGTTTGTATAGATGAGTTAGGCATCTTCAAGTATCAGGAAATTGCATCGCTAGCAACGTTTTTGACTCAAAAACGGACAGGGCAATGTTTGGAGCTCCAGAGAAAAACGGACAGGGTGTTTATTACATCCAATCCGTTTTCTGTCAGTTTTTGGACTTAGAAAAAAAAAAAGAGAAAACTGAAGCCAAAAACGGACTGAGGGCTTATGTGGAACCACAGCCTTAAGCGTACACAAACATGAAATGGCTCGCAAAATAGAGTGTATTTTTGTGAAAGCTTAGTGGCAAGTCATTACTTTTTTACTTTGGAAACAATACAACTTTTTTGCCTCCTTAAAATGTGGATAATTTGTAATGACCTAATAAAAAGTTTTTGTTATTGCTTAGTCAGTTTGTGATTAGCAAACCTGTTACATAATAAAAGAAATAATTTTTAAGTGCACATTACACTATAATCACCCCCCATCACTGGTTACAGGCCCCCGTGCTGCCGCACATAAAATAATAGACCATGAACTCACCCTATGATGTCCTGTAGGCACTAGGCACTGTGCGTCCTCCCTCCGCTCTTCTTGCTTGTACCCAGCTTCTATTGCTGTGACCGGCGCAGCAATAGAAGCCAGGTACAAGCAGGAAGACCAGAGGGAGGACCCACAATGCCTGCAGGACATCAGAGGGTAAGTTCATGATTTAATATTTTATGTGCGGCAGCACGGGGGCCTGTAACCACTGATGGTGGGCTACAACCACTGATGGGGGCTGTAACCATTTGATTGGGCTGTATACCACTGATGAGGGACCTGTTTACCAGTGATGGGGGCCTGTATACCACTGATGGGGGGCCTGTATACCACTGATGGGGGGCCTGTATACCACTGATAGGGGCCTGTATACCACTGATGGGGGACTGTAACCACTGATAGGGGGCTGTATACCACTTATAAGGGGCCTGTATACAGTGATGGGGTTTGTATACCACTGATGGGGGGCTGTATACCACTGATGGGGGGGCTGAAACCAGTGATGGGGGGCTGTATGTCAGTGATGAGGGGGCTGTATACCAGTGATGGGGGCTGTATACCAGTGATAGGGGGCTGTAACCAGTGATGGGGGCCTGTATACAACTGATGGGGGTCTGTAACCAGTGATTGGGCTGTATACCACTGATGGGGGCTGTAACCACTGATGGGGGCTGTATACAACTGATGAGGGGCCTGTATACCACTGATGGGGGGCTGTAACCAGTGATGGGGCTGTATACCACTGATGAGGAGCTGTAACCACTGATGGGGGGTTGTATACAACTGATGAGTAGCCTGTATATAGTGATGGGGACTGTATCCACTGATGGGGGTTGTATACCACTGATGGGGGGATGTAACCAGTGATGGGGGGGGCTTTATACCACTGAAAAGGGGTCTGTATACAGTGATG
Organism: Allobates femoralis; assembly: GCA_033576535.1. Classification (NCBI taxonomy): domain Eukaryota; kingdom Metazoa; phylum Chordata; class Amphibia; order Anura; family Aromobatidae; genus Allobates; species Allobates femoralis. The sequence goes on from JARQOC010000003.1 coordinate 506,299,323, forward strand.
GGGAGTTGAATACCACTGATGAGGGGCTGTATTCCACTGATGGGGGCTGTAACCAGTGATGGGGACTATATACCAGTGATGGGGGCTGTATATCAGTGATGAGGGGGCTGTATACCAGTGATGTGGGCTATATTCAAGTGATGGGGGGCTGTAACCAGTTATGGATGGCCTGTTTACCAGTGATGAGGGCACGGTATACCAGTGATGGGGGCCTATATACCAGTAATGGGGGGCCAGTGTACCACTGATGGGCGGCCTGTATATCAGTGATGGGGGGGTTGTATACAAGTGATGAGAGGGCTGTATACAAGTGATGGGAGGCCTGTATACCAGTGATGTAGGGCCTGTATACAAGTAATGGGAAGGCTCTATACAAGTGTTGGGAGGCCTGTATGCCAGGGAAGGGGGTGCTATATACCAGTGATGGGGGGCTGTATACCAGTGATAGAGGCACTATAAACCAGTAATGGAGGTGCTATATACCAGTGATGGGGACTATATACCAGTGATGGGGACTATATACCAGTGATGGAGGCGCTATACACCAGTGATGGAGGTGCTATATACCAGTGAAGAGGTAGCTATATACCAGTGAGGGGCGCTATATACCAGAGATGGGGGCTATATACCAGTGATGAGGGCGCTATATACTAGTGATGGGGGTGCTATATACCAGTGATGGTCGCTATACACAGTGCCTTGTGAAAGTATTTGGCACCCTTGAACTTTTCTACCTTTTGCCACTTTTCAGGCTTCAAACATAAAGATATAAATTCTATTTTTTTTGTGAAGAATCAGCAAGTAGGACACAATCGTGACGTGGAACGAAATTTATTGGATATTTTAAACTTTTTTAACAAATAAAAAACGAAAATTGGGGCTTGCAATATTAATAAAATAATATAATATAATATTTATTAATTTATATAGTGCTATTAATTCCATAGCACTTTACATACATCAGTAATGCTGTCCCTATTGAGGCTCACAATCTAAACATCCTATCAGTATGTCTTTGCAATGTGGGAGGAAACCCACACAAACAAGGGGAGAACATACAAGCTCTTTGCAGATGTTGTCCATGGTGTCCTTGGTGGGAATTGAACCCTGGACCTTGGGGCTTCAGTGCTGCAAAGGCTGCAGTGCTAACCAATTGAGCCACCGTACCGTCCAATATTAATCTGCCCCCATTGAGTTAATACTTTGTAGCGGAACCTTTTGCTGTGATTACAGCTGCAATTCACTTGGGGTATGTCTCTATCAGTTTTGCACATCGAGAGACTGAAATTCTTGCCCATTTTTCCTTGCAAAAAAGCTCGAGCTCAGTGAGGTTCGATGGACAGTGTTTGTGAACAGCAGATTTCAGCTCTTTCCACAGATTCTCGATTGGATGCAGGTCTGGACTTTGACTTGGCCATTCTAACACCTGGATACGTTTATTTTTTAACCATTCCATTGTAGATTTTGCTTTATATTTGAGATCATTGTCTTGTTGAAAGATAAATCTCTGTTCCAGTCTCAGGTCTTTTGCAGACTCCAACAGGTTTTCTTCCAGAATGGTCCTGTATTTGGCTTCGTCCATATTCCCATCAATTTTAACTATCTTCCAAGTCCCTGCTGAAGGGAAGCAGCCCCAAACCATGATGTTGCCACCACCATGTTTGACAGTGGGGATGGTGTTTTGAGGGTGATGAAATGTGTTGCTTTTACGCCAAACATATTGTTTTGCATTGTGGCCAAAAAGTTTGATTTTGGTTTCATCTGACTAGAGCACCTTATTCCACACATTTGGTGTGTCTCCCAGGTGGCTTGTGGCAAACTTCAAACGAAACTTTTATGGATATCTTTAAGAAATGGCTTTCTTCTTGCCACTCTTCTATAAAGGCCAGATTTGTGCAGTGTACAACTCATTGTTGTCTTATGGACAGACTCTCCCACCTCAGATGTAGATCTCTGCAGTTCATCCAGAGTGATCATGGGCCTTTCGGCTGCATCTCTGATCATTCTTCTCCTAGTTCGAGATGAAAGTTTAGAAGGACAGCCGGGTCTTGGTAGATTTACAGTGGTCTGATACTCCTCCCATTTCAATATGATCACTTGCACAGTGCTCCTTGAGATGTTTAAAACTTAGGAAATCATTTTGTATCTAAATCCGGCTTTAAACTTCGCCACAACAAAATGTCGGACCTGCCTGGTGTGTTCCTTGGTCTTCATGATGCTCTCTGCACTTGAAACAGAATCCTGAGACTATCACAGAGCAGGTGCATTTATATGGAGACTTGATTACACACAGGTGAATTCTATTTAACTTTGCCAGTAATTTAGGACAACAATGGATCATACAGAGATCTTCACTGAATTTCTGGAGTGAGTTTGTTGAGCTGAAATTAAAGGGGCAGAATAATATTGCACGCCCCACATTTCAGTTTTTTACTTGTTAAAAAAGTTTAAAATATCAAATAAATTTTGTTCCACTTCACGATTGTCTCCCACTTGTTGAATCTTCACAAAAAAATTAGAATTTATATCTTCATGTTTGAAGCCTGAAATGTGGCAAAAGGTTGAAAAGTTCAAGTGGACCAAATACTTTCACAAGGCACTGTACCAGGATGGGGGCTATATACCAGTAATGGGGGGCCATTTACCTTAATGAGAGTTGCCGTATACCGTGATGAGAGTCTGCTGCATTTCTCACGCTAGGTTTATACTCGAGTCAATACGTTTCCCTAGCTTTGGAGGGTAAAATTAGGGGCCTCGGCTTATACTCAGGTCGGCTTATACTTGAGTATATACGGTAAACATTCCTACATTATATTGTTATGCTTCTAATACTAGTAATAGTTGGAAAGGAGAGCAATCATGTAGAAAAGAAAAAGTAACAACTGTCATATTAACATACCCTTCCTAGCCTTCCCTTGCGTGTTGCAAGGCTGAGACAGATGTACTATACACGCCTGAATATGTTCTCTGTTATTTTGTTTCTTTCTAGCATTGCAAACTCTGATTGGATTAAGCTTCTTAACTTATTACACTACCCTGTTTTTACCGAAGCTTGTTAATCGAGCTCAACGTGACACTAAGAGATCTGCTTAATGTTTTATGTTCATGTTATCTGTTTTTGTATGGAAATTAAATAAAGAATTAAAAAAAAAGAAAAAGTAAGCAAAGGATAAGCATTTAAAGTATTTGTACACTACGATAGGTGTGGCACTGACATAGTATTAACTGTTTGTCTTTTCTGAGATGCCTTCAGCTGGTCGTGGCAAAATACCCTAAAAGAACAGTAAAATGCGTGCCACTTCTGCTGCAGATAAATCCGCAGCATGGGTACAGCATTCCTGATTTCCCATACACTATGCAGGAAAGGTGCTATACTGCATAGTGTATGTTTCTTGTGAATAGTGTATATATTCCTGCTATATGCAGAAAAAAAATGTGGGGAAATTCGCAAAGTCCGTGCATAGCCTTAAAATTCACATACAGGTCCCCACTCAATAACGTCACTCCTTCTTGTGTGCCAAAAATTGTTTTCCCACCAAATATGGAGTATCAGCATATTCTGGAGAAATTGCTCAACATATTTTGGAGTCCATTTTATCATGTTGCCTGTGTGAAAATTAGCTTCCATATTTTAATTTTCACAGCTCAATTTCACAAAAATCTGTGACGCAGCTGGTGATTCAAGGTGCTCATCACAAATCACCCAAGCTTTCTAGGCCCCCCCGCTGCAAATTGCAGTCTGCAGCCGCCCCAGAAGATGATGTGTTCATAGAAGCGCCGACTTCTGGCGCAGTATCCAGCTCATCCAGGGCCCTGGTGCATTGTTTTACTGGGTAATAAAGGGGTTGGAATGGGTTGCCCCCAACCCCCAGCTGCCTAGTTGTACCTGCCTGGAAACAGAAATATAGTGAAGCCTTTTTTTTTATTATTTCATGAATTTCATGAAATAATAAAAAAAAATACGTGTGGCTTCACGCTATTTCTTTGTCCAGTCATGTACAACTAGGTAGCTGGGGGCTGGAATCCGCAGTGCAGGGAGTCCCAAGCTTTATGGACTTCCCCTCGCTGCAAATTGCAGTCTGCAGCCGCAGACACGCCATCTTCTGGCACTGTATCCAGCTCATCCAGGGCCCTGGTGCGTTGGCTCACTGGGTAATAAAGGGGTTAGGGCCAGCTTTGAATTATCAGCTGTCCCTAAGCCCAAAATTCATGGGGTCATGCCAATATTAGACATGACTGCCATGAATTTCTATTAAAGTGTTAAAAAAAACACAAAACAAAGAAAAAAGTTTTATTGGAAAAAAAAACAAAACAACACTTAGAGACTCCATCTTTATTAAGAAAATAATCTTCCGTCCGACGTAGTCCAAATGGGAATGAATCTCAGCTCTGCTACATCACTCTGCATAGACACAAGTCTATGCAGAGGGAGAGCAGGCTAAGAACTGACTGTGACAGTCAGAGTTCACCCCAGGCCATAGCTGGGGTTATGACTGTGAGTGAACTCTGCATTCACAGCCATAAGACTGCCGAGCGCTGGTGAAAACTGCCGAGCGCAGGGCTGAGCAGTGAATAACTCTAAAGTTAACCTAACTCGGGATTGGGGTGGAACTCGGCGTTGGAAGCGGAGGATCAGGATGGGAGGCAGAGGATCGGGCTGAATGATTGTTTAAAAGCCGGCGGCTTTTTACCGCCGGCTTTTAAACAATTATGCACCCATTTCAGCCTTCTCTTCAGCCCCCAGACCGCTGTAACGGGTCCAACTGAGGAATTACTCGCATTTCCCATTCACTTACATTGTACTCGTTACGCCTAGTGAGTATTCACAAGGAAACTCTCGGAGTAACGTGTAGCCCGAGTACCATACTATTCGGCGAGTACCGAATAGTAACGAGTATACTCGCTTATCCCTAACCATAATAGATTTATTATTAACCTAATTTTAAATATTTTGCTATATAATGCTAGTAAACAATTAAAAAATGGTTTCATTTTGGATTAGATAAATACATATATTTAATGCACATTTATAAAGAAGAAATAAAGTCTTAAAATTTGTTGCACAGACAATAGTTCCAATTTAATGACAAATAAGATCCGATCAGAATTACAGTAAATATTATTGTGTAGTTATGCTAATGAAATGCCCTACTGTGGTAAATTTCCAATGAACATACTATATTTTATAAGACTCACCAGATTATCATGAAAATTTAGAGGAATAAATTGAGGAAAAACATTTTTTAAAAAAAGGCAATCGACCTATAATCCAGTGTGTGTCATAAATAGTGTGGTGTAACCAAGGATGGGGGGCTGGTGGTGGAGAAGCGAGATAACAGGAGGCAGGGTCATGGTGGTGGGGTCAGTGGCAGTACTGTGGGTCAATGCTTCAGGGGCCCAAGGCTGGGAGGGTGGGGTGTCTTAGCAGGTTATCCCTTAGCACCATTAATCTCCTCACAGTTGACGTGATTGCAAAAAGGAAAATGGCTGCGTTGGTAGGATAGGCGGAGTTGAAGCTATTGGACAGATGAAGAGCTATAACTAAGCCATTCTCCTTTTGCCCATCGTGTAGCAAGCAGTGCATACGCAGATGAAGATCTTGGCTACCCGAGATTATGATCTGTACCTGCGCTGCCTCCACAGCCACTTTCCTTTCACCTATCTCATCATCTGTGGGGAGATTAATGGCATTAAGTGATAACCTGTTGGGACTCCCCTTTCTCCCAGCCTCTGGCCCCCCCACAGCTTTGCCCCACCATGCCACCACCGTCGAACCCAATCACTGCGACCCTGCCTTCTGTGACCTCACACCACCACCACCGTGCCCCCACTCTAAACTGCTGTTTGGATTATAACATGCATCCCCATTTTCCTACCAATTTTGGTGGAAAGATAGTGTGTCTTATAATCTTACAAATATGTAGCTTATCATACATGTTGCTACTGAAAGCTCTGTAGCTCTAGTAAAACATTTATTTTTTTATCGTGCAATTGGGACAAGGGATATAGCCATAACAAAAAAATTACAGTGCACCCTCATTAATCAGACATATTGCAGAAATATCCATACATTCGAATGGGGTTGTTTTGGTGGAAAACCCATTGGGTTTTTTTTTTAAACCCAACGGAGAAAAATTAGGTCTAGTACAATACTATGACCTTAAAAATCAAAGTGCCATATATCATTATGACTTTCAATCTCAAAATAACTCTCATGCAGACTTAAAATAAGACATCCTTGTGTGTTCTACTTTAGCTTAAAAGACATAGAAAATCATTGTTTTGCACAGAGCATCTAACTATGATGCCCTGATGCCATTTGCAGTCACATTTCCTTTGTGAATGTATATTCCTGCAGGCCACATCAATAAGCGTTGTTGCAATGTTGTGCAATGATCTCTGTTGCCTTTTCACAATGATAACTACTGTTGTAGCATAATCACTTTTATTTACATTGGATTGAAGGAATAATAATGTGAATTGTGCATTTGCATGAAACAATACATTTATAGAAAATGCTTAATTTAATCAGTGTGGCAAAGTATAATGTATGACTTATTTCCAATTCAGCTTGCTGTTGAACTCCATTTATATCTTAGTATAATACATGCACGACTGCTTAAGCCACTTAAAAAACGCTTCAATTATTCCTGAGTAGCAGTTTAATTTGGTGAGGCCTGAGTAATTTCAATCTATTACAATGCAACAATATAATAATTTTATTTATGCAGACAAAAACTAAGCAAACATTCACGCTTTACATCATTAAATGAATAATTTCAGTCTATACATGGGCATTAGTTGAGCACAGAATTATTCATGATTAACTATTAACATATTTTGAAAACATTACTTGTTTTGGTACGAAGTCTTAAGCCAAATTCCAGAGATGATTCCCTAAACTCTTGCATTTAGTCAGAGTCTGTATGCAGTAAACTCAGATATTATTCTCACCCATCCAATTTATATTTACATGTTAACATATAGGATTTTATTAAGTAACATTCATTTATTTTTCTTAATCATCTAGTGCCATCATATTCAATATTTTCAAGTCATCATCATTAGAGATGAACAAACTACGGTATCTCCGAACATATTTGTCAATTTCAAATTGAATTAAACGTTGACAATTCAATTCGCGATCGGAAACTCAAGCAATTTATTAAAAAAATAGGCAAAAAGTTTGAACTTTAAAATGGCCATGAAACATTCCCTGAGAGTTTGAGGCCAAAATGCTCACAAGAAGACCCACTAGCTGGAAAATTACCTAACCATATTTCTTATTTCTTCTCCAAAAATCTCAAGCTTCAATAATCATTCCATCCAACCGCAAGCTCAAGTGTTACCTGTGGCATGGTGAATGGGATTTGTAAGTCAGGTGGCTTCTCCAGCTGACACCATAGATGGGTTAATGAGGAGCTAGGTAACAAGATAGTGCAAACAATAATATCCTGTAAACGTGTCCTGGCACTGGAAGAGGTGATCCACAAAGCAGAGCAAAGCAGAATCACCGTGGAGCCCGATACCATCTTGGCAGTGCCTGCAGAAAGCAATTTGGATACGTGATGAATCCACCTCCTAGATATCAGCTCTGGAAGATATTATCTTCATCAACAACTCAATGGCAGAGGGTGCTTCAGCGCCAGAACCAGAGAAGCCCACAAAGGACATGGATCAATTCAGTTAGCTGAACAGGCACATGTTCGACGAATTGTTCACCGAACAGTTCGACAAACTTTCAAACCCCTTTGAAATCAATGGAAGGCAAAATTAGGAGCATAGAAAACACAGTCAAAGGGATCCAAAAGCTGTCAAATCAGCTCAAATTAGGGCTGACACAAGAGAAAGTGCCATCTATTCCCCAGAGTTAATATTTTTATCATGGTTCATTATGGATGCATGGGACAAGACCTGGCCCAGTATTTCAAGCCTTAGGTGTAGGCATGGTGCTCAGAAAGCCCTTCTAAATTCACAAAACACACAACTAAGAAACCTCAAGAGTCTCAGCATTTCAAAAAATTAGGGCCAGATACAACCAAACTGGCATCAATTGACCCTGACCAAAAATTGTATAAAGGATCTGAAACAGGGTTGACCTAGCATTTCAAGGTTAAACATTGATCATGAATAGGGGATGAGTGATAGGTGTAGGACTGTTGGGCATGGTGCCTTAAAACCTCATGCAAAAGCTTAATAAAATGCTATGCTCCATCACACCCAGGTGGCAAAAGTATCAGCTTCCTGGACTACTACTGGAAGAAGGATTAAGGTAGGTCAGTGACCTGTATAGGTTCAGAGGGCAGGGGACCCTCAAACCTTATGCAACCGCTTTAGTTAATTTTATGCCTCACCACACTCAGATGGCAACACAGGTGCAGAATACCAACACTCCAATCACTCTTGGCTTCCTTGTCTTGGAGGGCATGATTGTTGGTATTTTTATGCACACAGAAAGAGGTTTCCATAGGGTGCCAGTGACACACATATGCCAAAATGTGTGCCCAGCCTATTACTTATACCCCTACTATTAGATTAAGTGGGCTGATAGACACTTTATCAATGCACCACAACAAGATAGAAACCCTATGTGGCCTAGCTGCACCCTGCACAGAGAAAAAATGTGCAAAAAAACGCTATACAAAACATGAATAAAAAGTGATGTATTGGTAGTCATTTTGGACCAAAACACGTAAGCTCGTAAATCAAAGTCAAGGGTTCTCATACTTACGAGTCCCTACACACTAATTTAATGTATAATAATAAGCAAAAAGGAGATGAATACAAAAAATACCCCACCATTAGCAGCTATATGGTCTGTAATCAAATGCACCCAGCAGAATACAGTACGCTTCTTCATGAGTGCATTTAGTTAGAGATCATATAGCTGCCAGTGGTGGGTCAGTGACCTGTATAGGCATAGTGAGCCCCTTAAACATCGTGCAATCGCTCCAGTCCATTTTATGCTCCGCCACACTTAGGTTGCACAAGTATGAGCTTCATATACTGCTTTAAGAAGGATTACAATAAGAGGGATTCAGGTGGATTAGTAACATGTGGCCCAGTTGTCAAGGGGCCCTTAATCCTCATGCAACCACTGCAGTCAATTTTATGCTCTGCCACACTCAGGTGGCACAGCTATCACTTTCATGGAGTACTAGTGAAAAAATTATTCAGGTGGGTCAGTGACTTGTATAGTGTTCCCTCATAAGTGATACAACCGCTCCAGTAACTTTTATCCTCTGTTGTGGCAAAATTGTAAGTTTCACTGAATATTACTAAAAAAATTAGTTAGCTAGATCAGTCACATGTATAGGTCTATAGGCCAGGGGACCCTCAAACCTCATGTAACCCCTCCAGTCAATTTTATTCCCTACCACACTCAGGTATCACGAGTATCAGCTTCATTGACTACTATAAGAAAGATTACAACAAGAAGGATTCAGGTGGGTCAGTGACCTGTATAGGCCCTCTGGTAAGGAAGCCCTAAAACCTCATTTAACCTCTCCAGTAAATGTTATGCCTTGCCACAGTCAGGTAGCAGAACTATCACTTTTATCAAGTACCGTATATACTCGTGTATAAGCCGAGTTTTTCAGCCCAAAAATTGGGCTGAAAAGTTCCCCCCTTGGCTTATACACGAGTCAATACGGTCCCCAAATGCTGGCACTCGCCCCCCCTGTGTGGTAAGGGCCCCCCCGCTGCTTAACTTACCATCCCCGGTCTCTTCTTCACTGCCGGTCTTCTGAGCTCCGTCCTCCATGCTCCGAGTCCCGTCCGGCTGCGTCCGGGATCCCCGGCCGTAGCACGATGACGTCATCGTAACTGCGACGGCCGGGGATCCCGGATGCAGCAACGACGGGAGCATGGAGAACGGAGCTCAGAAGACCGGCGCGGTGCAGTGCAGAAGACCAGGGATGGTAAGTTAAGCAGCAGGGGGGCCCTTACCACACAGGGGGGGGCGAGTTCCAGCATTTGGGGGGCTGCTGTATACCCCTGGGGCTGCTGTATACCCCCTGGGGCTGCTGTATAACCCCTGGGGCTGCTGTATACCCCTGGGCTGCTGTATACCCCCTGGGGCTGCAGTATACCCCCTGGGGCTGCTGTATAACCCCTGGGGCTGCTGTATAACCCCTGGGGCTGCTGTATACCCCCTGGGGCTGCTGTATAACCCCTGGGGCTGCTGTATATCCCTGGGGCTGCTGTATAACCCCTGGGGCTGCTGTATACCCCCTGGGGCTGCTGTATAACCCCTGAGGCTGCTGTATAACCCCTGGGGCTGCTGTATACCCCCTGGGGCTGCTGTATAACGCCTGGGGCTGCTCTATTACCACTGGGGCTGCTGTATTACCACTGGGGCTGCTGTATTACCACTGGGGCTGCTGTATAAAAAATTTCACGTGGGCTTCGCCGTATTTCTGGAACCAGCCGGATCCAGCAGGCAGCGACGGGCTGCCCCCAACCCCCAGGTGCCTATTTGTACCTGGCCGGACACAAGAATATAGGCGAGCCCTCTTTTTTTATTATTTCATGAATTTCATGAAATAATAAAAAAAAATGCATGGGGCTCCACGCAATTTCTATGTCTAGCCAGGTACAGCTAAGCAGCTGGGGGCCGGAATCCGCAGCGCAGGGAGGCCCAAGCTTTCTGGGCACCCCCCGCTGCAAATTGGAGCCCGCAGCCGCCCCAGAAGATGGCGCGTTCATTGAAGCGCCATCCTCTGGCGCTGAACCCTGCTCTTCCAGCGGCCCTGGTGGCGGTGGCACGCTGGGTAATAAAGGGGTTAATACCAGCTTTGTTATACAAGCTGGTATTAAGCCCGAGATTCTTAATGTCAGGCCAGGTTTGACCCGGCCACTAAGAATCTCCAATAAAGGGTTAAAAAAAACACCACACAGAGAAAAATTATTTATTAAAAATAAAGACACAGACACCATTAGGGACTCCAACTTTATTACCACCACATATCCCTCCAAAGACCCAGGTCTTCTCTCTTCTTTCTTCTCTCTTCTGTCTTCTGTCTTCCTTCTTCTTCTTGTTGCAGCGCCGGTAAGCAGAGAGTTAACTGTGCTGTGACAGCAGGAGCCTATTAAACATGATTTAGCTATTGCAGCAGATAGAGCCTGAAGCTTCCGAGACACATCTGCGATTTGTAAATCGCACATTACTCACTATTACTCGCTTCCCCATTCATTAACATTGGACTCGCTAGACTCGCAACGAGTAGCGAGTCCCGGGCTCGGACTCGCTAGAGTCAAGCGATTCCAAGTAATTTAGGACTCGCCCATCACTAGTCATTACCATAGGCAGATTCACAGGCATCCTTACCTAGGGTCAGGCTGACTCCGTCCTGCTACATACCCTAACAGGTTGTCTGGGCGGACCTCTCAGACTAGAGTTACTAAAGGATTCACTACCTCCTACCCAACTACACCCACTACTCTCAAAACGTCTATGGGGATCCCTCCATTGGCGACTGGAGAGCCATTACACCACTTATGTCTTCCGGCTCTAACTTCTGCTGTAGCTAACCTGCTATTTGGAGGACCCCTTCATTGTCGGGTCCCACTCTTCCCCGACAGCAGTCGCTTTCTGCTACTCGTATGTCACTGTCTCTCAGCTCTGTGTCTTGTGCAATTCAGCTGCTCCACTTCTCGTAGGTGGGTCACACGCTACTGAATCAGCATCCGTATGTATCCGAAAGTGTCCTCCGAACCTATAGCGGAGAATGGCACCATACCATCTGCATCAGGTATCCAGTCCGGATGATCACATGGACCGCTTACTGTCATCACCTCAGACTCCTTTCCCATGTCTTGCATGGCTTGACCTTGACTCCCAAAGAGCTTTTTTACTAGAGTGTTCAGCACCCAGATAACATCTTCCTGCACATTTTGGGCTTTCCTTGCAAGCTGCATCTGTCTGACTGCTTCTTCAGTTTTCAACCACACAGTCCGCTTTGTGCATGTAATTTAGGATAGCCAGCCACTTTACTGTGACTTCCGTTGTGGACAAGGCCACCAGCTGTTTAGTGTCTTGGGTCATGTCCACCGTACAGATTCCCACGGCCTTCTTGAAGTCTTCATGCAATGCCTCTCTAATGCATTCCTCTCTTAAGTCCTCTGGTACCTCCATGAGGCACTTGTAGAGAAATGTTTCTGTCTTACTGCTGGTCCCCACATGATCACCCGGCTCAGGACTCAGGGCCAATTGGCTTTCAGCTTCTTCAGCGTGTTGGCTCAGGAGGGACATCGGTCGCTCTACCTTATTTAAGGCGGCCTCGTTTCTTGACTGGCACATTGCCAGGTGACCTTTGAGATCAGAGACTTCTTCCTCTATCCCAGCTACTTGCCTCTCATCAGCTCATCTCTGAAGCCCTTCCTGCTTCAACTGCTCACCTTCTAGCAGCACTCTCAGAGACCTCTCCATCTCCAAAGCACCCACTCGATTCTCGACAGCCTGTGTCCCCAGCTTCTCTTGCTTCAAGTGTGCTTGAAGCATTTCTGTTAGCTCTCGTATCTTGGTTCTGACATCCACTGAACCAGCGGAGCTCACACTACCCAAGTTGGTACTCATTTCACACCTCCCTTTTCTAGTGGCTTTTTCCACTTCTACATTCACAACCCCCTTCTAGTGTCCGACAGCACCCCTGGCAGCCTTGGCAACATCACTTTGTGTCTCCTGGGGTCTCCAGTGCTTCACTAGTGACCTCCACCATGTCACACAGCTCTTGGACATCAGCTGCTTCATCTTCAACCCTCACCAGGATCTCAACAGTCCAGCAGGAAGGACAGCGCCACAGGCATGGGTAGTGATGTAAACAAACTTCTTTATTCCATGGTCGTTTCAACCATCCACACGTGGTCTTTATCTTGTGGATGGTCAAAATATTGCTGCACGACCATGGAATAAAAAAGTTTGTTTTCATCACTACCCATGCCTGTGGCGCTGTCCTTCCTGCTGGTATGTGACATTATCTAGATAAGGACTCTCTAGACTGGACGTGCGCCCAGGGACGGGCTGTAAAGACTATAAATAGAGCCTGTGAGATCACCTGGTGCGGTGACCATTTTTTCTTATTATATCAGGATCTCAACAGTGTCAGCTTCAGAAGGATTCAGGCCTCCCCTCTCTTCCTTCTCAGGATCTTGGGAATCGTATACCTTCTCGACCACAGCACTGCACATTTCCGTGAGTTGGTCTGCTGACAGTCATACGTCTACCAGTTCAGACGTGGGAGACCACACCGCTACCGTCTTCTGGGCTGGTTCTTTCTCCTTGTCCTCTTGATTGTCTGTCAGTACATCGGGGTTCCTACACACCTGTCCAGGTTAGTCTGTTATAGTGATCACTGACCTTAGCCAATCCATAATAGTGATCACTGACCTTAGTCTTTGTTGGGAAGGAAGCCTCCTTGGCAGGATCACAGACTCCTGTCTGGTCTGGGCTCAGACCAGGTTCAAGCTCCCTGAGTTCAGGGTGATCCAGGCTCCCTAAGGCCCCATCAACTATTGTGGACTCATTGAAAAGCACTCCTTCTGGTCGCAAGGCTCCTCAACATCTACTGGTGCAGGACCTTTCCTGACCTCAAAGCCCATGTGACCAGGAGGGAGTCTGCTTATGACTGATGTGTCATGCCCACAGGAGGATTCAGGTCTAACAGACACTCCCCTGGCTTCCAAACCTGCAGCCTAACACAGCTAATGCCTTACAAGAGTCGTGGAACCACAAATCCCAGCGCCGACACTTGAGTGGCAGTCATCCGCTGCACCACACTGTATTTTTTATAACTGTTACTTATGACTCTCTGTATATGAATCTCTGAATTGTAAAGCGCTACGGAATATGTTTGCTCTATATAAATAAAGATTATTATTGTTAGTTTGGTGGAGTAAAAAATCCTGAGATGACATTGCTATAAAGAGCAATATATTTTAAATTCAGTATCTTTTAAATCATTTATACCGCAATTTTACCGCAATTTTATTTTATTTTGGAAAGAACCTTTGACATTTTATATTGAGATACCACTAGTACAGTGTTTCCCAACTCCAGTCCTCAAGGCACACCAACAGGTCATGTTTTCAGGATTTCCTTATCATTAGACAGATGATGGAATTATCCCCTGTGCAAGTGATTAAATTATCACCTATGCAATCCTAAGGAAATCCTGAAAACATGACCTGTTGGTGTGCCTTGAGGACTGGAGTTGGGAAACACTGCACTAGTAGATAATGATCTATAGCATGTACACATATAGGTTGTAAACCAAGTGGGATGCCGAAGCCTATGTTTTTTTTTTATTCGTTTTGTCATATGTCCTTTATAAATCTGTAAATGCATGTGTGTAACACATGATTGTGCCCTGATAAAGTAGCGGACCTCTATGAAATGCGTTGGCCTCAATAAAACTCTGACAATCTATCTGGACTCGTGTATTCCATCAGCAGTGCAGATCTGAAGTCCGGATTTTTTTTTTTTGTGTGAGGCCAAACAGTCTTTTTAGGGGAAAGTGAAGGATTCTGCAATCTCTGCTTTGATCCAAAATACAGCTTTTATAGAGGAAACTGACTGATTGGCAATAACTGGTTTAAGGCCAAAAAATGTCTTTTTAGTACAAACTGAATGATTAGGTTATAACAGCTTTGAGGCCAAACACCGCCGTTTTAGGGGGAAACTGATTTGACAATAACTGCTTTGAGGATAAAAAAATTAAATATTAGTACAAACTGACTGATTTAGCAATAACTGCATTAAGGCCAAAAACAACCTTTTTAGGGAAGACTGACTGATTTGACAATAACTTGTTTGAGGCAAAATAAAATGCCTTTTTTTGGGGGGGGGGGACTGACTGATTTGGCTAAACCTGGCCAAACACATCCTTCTAAGGGAAAATTAACTAATTTTTTCAATAACTGTTTGAGGTCAAAAAAATGAATTTTTTTGTACAAACTGGAGGATTTTGCAATCATTACTTTTAGGCCAAACACAGCCTTTTTAGGGAAAACTGACTGATTTGTCAATAACTTGTTTGATGCAAAAAAAATGCCTTTTTAGTACAAATTGAAGGATTTGAGAATCACTGGTTAGAGGTCAAAAACAACTTTTTGTGGGGAAACTGAAGGATTTTGCAATCACTGCCTTGAGGCCAAACACAGCCTTTTTAGGGGAAACTGACTGATTTGGCAATAACTGTTTTAAGGCTCAACACATTCTTCTAAGGGGAAATTGACTAATTTTCAATAACTGCTATGAGGCTAAAAAACACCTTTTTCATACAAACTGCAGGATTTTGCAATCACTGCTTCAGGGCCAAACACTTCCTTTTTAGTACAAACTGACTGGTTTGGCAAAAACTAGTTTGAAGCCAAATACAGGCTTTTTAGGGAAAATTGACATATTTTGTAATCACTTGCTGTATGCAAAAAAATGCAGCTTTGGCAATGCACATAGATTTAAAATCTACACTTGTCCTCTGCACAAAATACCTATGTCCAGATGGACACTTTCGCCCACCTATTCTATCTAAAAAGTGATTGAGTAGCTAACTATGTTTTTGTGTAGCACAGATGGAGCAACTCGGAGCGCCAGCAGCACTGTCCCTGAGCAGTAACACTCTGAAAATGGCGACAAATGCAAATGGCGGCTTCTTTCACTGTGTGCAGAATTATTAGGCAAGTTGTATTGTAGAGGATTATTTTTATTATTGATCAACAACTGTGTTCTCAATCAACACAAAAGACTCAAATATCAAAGCTTAATATTTTTGGAAGTTGGAGTGTTTTTTTTTTTTTTTTTTTTTTTATAGATTTGGCTATCTTAGGAGGATATCTGTTTATGCAGGTAACTATTACCGTGCAAAATTATTAACCCCTTCACGACCTGTGACGTCGTGGGACGTCATAGAAGTCGATGCGTTCCCGACCTGTGACGTCCCACGACGTCATGGCAGGATCGCGTTCCCGCGGCACCGGTGATCGGGGCCGGTGACATGTCACTGGTGCCGCGGGAACATGAGGACCTGTACTTTGTCCTGGGGGGGTGGCTATTTCCCCCTCGTCGCTGAATTCGCTCTGATTGGCAGTTTAAACTGAACTGCCAATCAGAGCGATTCTCCCCTCTAAATCTGATTGGATTTCTCCAATCAGGCTTGGAGGGGTGGGTGCGCGGGTGCGCGGGTGCCCTCCCCCTCCTCAGCCCCTCCGACTCCAAGCTAACCCCCCACCCACCACCGGACACCGGCACCGGAACCGATCCCCTCTCAGCAGCCTGCCGCATGCTGGCGCTGCTTCAGGCGCCGGTGCAGGCACCGGCGCGGTCTGGCGCCGGTGGGTGCCTAGTGCCCCGCAACCCTCCAGCCCCGGGTTCCCCCCCCGTGTCCCCTCTCACCCGTCCTCCGTCGTCCTCCGTGGTGCCGCGGCTCCTCGGCGTGGCGCTCCTCCTCTTCTCCCAGGCTCCTCCTCCTCACTGAGGTAAGTATGTGTGTGTGTGTGTTTGTGTATGTGTATGTGTGCATGTTCATGGGTGGATGCATGGGTGCGTGCATGGGCGCATGGGTGCGTGCATGGGCGCATGGGTGCGTGCATGGGCGCAAAGATGGATGGGTGCGTGGAGGGATAGGCGCATGGGTGCGTGCATGGATGGATGGACGCATGGGTGCATGGATGGATGGACGCATGGGTCCGTGGATGGATGGACGCATGGGTGCGTGGATGGATGGGCGCATGGGTGTGTGCATGGGAGCATGGGTGCGTGCATGGGAGTGTGGGTGCAAAGATAGATGGGTGTGTGGATGGATAGGCGCATGGGTGCGTGGATGGATGGGCGCATGGGTGCGTGCATGGATGCGTGGATGGATGGGTGCATGTGTGTAACAAGGGATCAAGTGACCCCTTGTTGTAGTCACTGGTGTCAGTCATGGTGCACTGTATGGCAATGATCTGCCATACCGTGCACCATGACTCTGACCCCAGAGACTACAACAAGAGGACGCTTGATCCCTTGTTGTAGTCTCTGGGTCACAGTCATGAAGCATGGTACGGCAGATAATTGCCATACAGTGCACCATGACTGACCCCAGTGACTATAACAAAGGATCAAGTGTCCTCTTGTTGTAGTCTCTGGGGTCAGAGTCATGGTGCACGGTACGGCAGATAATTGCCATACAGTACTTCATGACTGTGACCCCAGAGACTACAACAAGGGATCAAGTGTCCTCTTGTTGTATTCACTGGGGTCAGTCATGGTGCACTGTTTGGCAATGATCTGCCGTACCGTGCACCATGACTCTGACCCCAGAGACAACAACAAGAGGACACTTGATCCCTTGTTGTAGTCTCTGGGGTCACAGTCATGAAGCATGGTATGGCAGATAATTGCCATACAGTCTTTCATGACTGTGACCCCAGAGACTACAACAAAGGATCAAGTGTCCTCTTGTTGTAGTCACTGGTGTCAGTCATGGTGCACTGTATGGCAATGATCTGCCATACCGTGCACCATGACTCTGACCCCAGAGACTACAACAAGAGGACGCTTGATACCTTGTTGTAGTCTATGGGGTCACAGTCATGAAGCACGGCACGGCAGATAATTGCCATACAGTACTTCATGACTGTGACCCCAGAGACTACAACAAAGGATCAAGTGTCCTCTTGTAGTCACTGGGGTCAGTCATGGTGCACTGTATGGCAATGATCTGCCGTACCGTGCACCAGGACTCTGACCCCAGAAACTACAACTAGAGGACACTTGATCCCTTGCTGCAGTCTCTGGATGTAGCAGAGGTGATCGAGCGTCGTGGGACCTTCGTTGTGGACTACGTCGGAGGCGATCGAGCGTCGTGGGACCTTCGTTGTGGACTACGTCGGATCTTTATAATAAAGATGGAGTCCGAATTTTGTTTGTGTTTTTTTTCAAATAAAAAGATTTTTCTCTGTGTGTATTTTCTGACTATTTACCAGAGATTCCTAATGGCGGGTCTAACATTGGCCCTATATTATGAATCTCTGGCTTAGTGCCAGCTGCCAATAAAAAGCTGGCATTAACCCCTTTATTACCCAGTTAGCCACCGGCACCAGGGCAACTGGAAGAGCATGGGTACAGCGCCAGAAAATGGCACTTCAATGAATGCGCCATTTTCTGGGGCAGCTGCGGGCTGCAATTCACAGCATGGGGGGCCCAGAACGCTTGGGCCTCACTATGCTGAGGATTCCAGCCCCCAGCTGCCTAGTTGTACCTGGCTGGACCAAAAATATGGCGGAGCCCCACGTAATTTCTTTTCTAGGATTAGTTCTAGAAATTAAAAAAAAAATAGGCTTCGCTGTATTTTTGGTTCTAGCCAGGTATGACGAGGCAGCTGGTGGCAGTCCGTAGCTGCCAAGTTGTACCTGGCTGGACCAAAAATATGGCGGAGCCCTATGTCATTTTTTTTCTAGAAATAATTCTAGAAATAAAAAAAAAATAGGCTTCGCTGTATTTTTGGTTCCAGCCAGGTATGACGAGGCAGCTGGGGGCTGGTGGCAGTCCGTAGCTGCCAAGTTGTACCTGGCTGGACCAAAAATATGGCGGAGCCCTATGTCATTTTTTTTCTAGAAATAATTCTAGAAATAAAAAAAAAATAGGCTTTGCTGTATTTTTGGTTGCCAGCCAGGTACAACTTGGCAGCTAGGGGGCTGGAATCCTCAGCATGGAGAGACCCAAATGTTTTGGGTCCCCTATGCTGCGAATTGCAACTACTAGACTGGTATGTTTTTCACAAAAAGTTTCTTTATTCATTTATACGGCTCAATTTGTGAAGCACATGGGGGTTCAAAGTGCTCACTGTGCATCTAGATAGGTTCCTTGGGGGGTCTAGGTTCCAAAATGGGGTCACTTGTGGGGGAGCTCTAATGTTTAGGCACACAGGGGCTCTCCATACGCAACCTGGTGTTTGCCAACAATTGGAATTGTTAGCGGACACCAGGTCGCGTATGGAGAGCCCCTGTGTGCCTAAACATTTGAGCTCCCACACAAGTGACCCCATTTTGGAAACTAGACCCCCCAAGGAACCTATCTAGATGCATAGTGAGCACTTTGAATCCCCAGGTGCTTCACAAACTGATCCGTAATGAGGTAAAAATACTTTTTTTTCCACACAAATTATTTTTTTTAATTTTTACGGATCAATTTGTGAAGCACCTGGGGGTTCAAAGTGCTCACAATGCATCTAGATATGTTCCCTGGGGGGTCTAGTTTCCAAAATGGGGTCACTTGTGGGGGAGCCCCAATGTTTAGGCACACAGGGGCTCTCCAAATGCGACATGGTGTCCGCTAACAGTTTGAGGTGATTTTCCATTCAAATTGTTAGTGGACACCATGTCGCGTTTGGAGAGCCCCTGTGTGCCTAAGCTTTGGAGTTCCCCCACAAGTGACCCCATTTTGGAAACTAGACACCGCAGGGAACTTATCTAGATGGGTGGTGACCATATTGAACCCCCAGGTTCTTCACAAATTCATCCATAAAAATGAAAAAAAAAAATTTTGTGGAAAAAAAGTATTTTTTAATTTTTGCGGATCAATTTGTGAAGCACCTGGGGGTTCAAAGTGCTCACAATGCATCTAGATATGTTTCCTGGGGGGTCTAGTTTCCAAAATGGGGTCACTTGTGGGGGAGCCCCAATGTTTAGGCACACAGGTGCTCTCCAAATGCGACATGGTGTCCGCTAACAATTTAGGCTGATTTTCCATTCAAATTGTTAGCGGACACCATGTTGCGTTTGGTGAGGACCTGTGTGCCTAAACTTTGGAGCTCCCCCACAAGTGACCCCATTTTGGAAACTAGACCCCCCAGGGAACTTATCTAGATGGGTGGTGAGCATTTTTATCCCCCACATGCTTTACAAATTGATCTGTGAATATGGAAAAAGTACTTTTTCTTCACAAAAATGTTCTTTTAGCCTCAATTCTTTCATTTTCGCATGGGTAACAGGATAAAATTCATCCTAAAATTTGTTGGGCAATTTCTCCTGAGTACACCGATGCCTCATATGTGGTCATAAACCACTGTTTTGACGCGCGGCAGGGCTTAGAAGTGAAGGAGCGCCATTTCACTTTTTGAATGGAAAATTAGCTCCAAAAGTCAAATTGCGCTCTTTCCCTTCAGAGCCCTGCTGTGCGCCCAAACCGTGGTTTATGATCACATATGAGTTATCGATATACTCAGGAGAAATTGCCCAACAAATTTTAGGATCCATTTTATCTTGTTGCCTATGTGAAAATGAAAAAATTGAGGCTAAAAGAACATTTTTGTTAGAAAAATTAAAATATCCATTTTTTTGTTTCCAATTTGCTTAGTTCCTGTGAAGCACCTGAAGGGTTAACAATCTTCTTGAATGTAGTTTTGAGTAGCTTGAGGGGTGCAGTTTTTGGAATGGTGTCACTTTTGGGTGTTTTCTGTCATGTACACCCCTCAAAAAGACTTCAAATGTGACGGGGTCACAAAAAAAATGGTTTTGTAAATTTTGGTGGAAAAATGAAAAATTGCTCATGAACTTTGAACCCTTACAACTTCCTAACAAAATTTTTTTTTTTTTCCAAAATTGTGCTGATGTAAAGTAGACATGTGGGAAATATTATTTCATAACTATTTTGTGTCACATAACTCTCTAGTTTACCAGAAGAAAAATTCTAAATTTGAAAATTGCTAAATTTTCAAAATTTGCCATATTTTTGATTTTTTCACAAATAAACGCAAAAATTATCGACCTAAATTTAATACTAAGATGAAGTCCAATATGTCACGAAAAAACAATCTCAGAATCACTAGGATCCGTTGAAGCGTTCCCGAGTTATAACCTCATAAAGGGACACTGGTCAGAATTGCAAAAAATGGCCAGGTCAGGAAGGCCAAAATAGGCTGGGTCATGAAGGGGTTAAACAACTTAAAAAAAAACTAATATATTCCCATCTGACTTGTTTATTTTCACCAGGTAAACCATTATATCTGCACAAAATTTAGAAATAAACATTTCTAACACGCAAAAACAAAACCCCCAAAAATTAGTGACCATATAAGCCACCTTTCTTTATGATGACACTCAACAGCTTTCCATCCATAGATTCTGTCAGTTGCTTGATCTGTTTACGATAAACATTGCATGTTGCAGCCACCACAGCCTCCCAAACACTGTTCCGAGAGGTGTACTGTTTTACCTCCCTTTAGATTTCACATTTTATTAGGGTTCACAGGTTCTCTATGGGGTTCAGATCAGGTGAACAAGGGGGTCATGTCATTATTTTTTCTTCTTTTAGACCTTCACTGGCCAGCCACGCTGTGAAGTAGTTGGATGCATGCATCACATGTCCTGCATGAAAATCATGTTTTTCTTGACTGATACCGACTTCTTCCTGTACCACTGCTTGAAGAAGTTGTCTTCCAGAAACTGGCAGTAGTTCTGGGAGTTGTGCTTCACTCCATCCTCAACCCGAAAAGGTCCCAAAAGTTCATCTTTGATGATACCAGCCCATACCAGTACCCCACCTCCATCTTGCTGGCATCTGAGTCGGAGTGGAGCTCTCTGCCCTTTACTGATCCAGCCTCTGGCCCATCCATCTGGCCCATCAAGAGTCACTCTCATTTCATCAGTCCATAAAACCATTGAAAAATCATTCTTAAGATATTTCATGGCCCAGTCTTGACGTTTTATCTTACGTTTCTTGTTCAAAAGTAGTCATTTTTCAGCCTTTCTTAACTTGGCCATGTCCCTGATTATGGCACACCTTGTGCTTTTTGATACTCCAGTAACGTTGCAGCACTGAAATATTGCAAAACTGATGGTAAACGGCATCTTGGCAGCTTCATGCTTGATTTTCCTAAATCCATAGGCACCTTTTTTGCCCAACACTCTTCTTCTGACCCTGTTGGCTATTTGCCATGAAACGCTTGATTGTTCAATGATTACATTTCAAAGATTTGGCAATTTTAAGACGGCTGCATCCCTCTGCAAGACATCTCACAATTTTGGACTATTCAGAGCCCATCAAATCTCTCTTCTGACCCATTTTGCCAAAGGAAAGGAAGTTGCCTAAAAATTAAGCACACCTTAGATAGGGTGTTGATGTCATTAGACCACACCCCTCCTCATTACAGAGATGCACATCACCTAATTTACTTAATTGGTAATTGGCTCTCCAGCCGAAACAGCTTGCAGTAGGACAAGATGTATAAAAAATATCATGTGATCAAAATACTCATTTGCCTAATAATTCTACACACAGTGTATATCCCTTGTGACATGTGACTTTGGCAGCTAATGAAACAAGCCAGCCAATGACACAATCCCTTGTGTCTTCACCTTGTGGATGTTTTATGTGCCTTCATTGGCTGCTGGCCTAGACTATCCAAATACAAAGTGGCAGGAAAAAAAATGGAGCCCGAAATGGAGCCCGACACCACTCTGACCTGTCCCCCATACCTACCCTCATCAAAGACATCCCACCCGCTATCCTACACTGTAAAAAGGTAGAGAAAAACATCAATCAAATGTAGTAATGCTTTTTTAATCTGATCAGTTTACAAGAAAAGCCACGTTCGCCTTTTTTTGTAAATTGCTCATGTTTCCAATCCTAAACAAAATCTGCAATGTTGATGACGAATTTCGTGTTGGTGATCATATTTGGAAAATGTTTCCTCAACACTATTCCTGAGGAGGCCACAGTCAGGAGGTGATCCATTCCCCATTCCAGCCGGGACCAGAAAATGTCACACCCCTGATGATCTTGCACCATGCCTGGCGTTAGTACACCTGCAGCCGGAAGAGGAGTAGGTAGTAGAAATAGAAAAGCCTGTTACCCAGGATTGTGTAGCATCCAGCCAGAGGCCTTCGATTGAGAAAATGCCATTTGGGTTCCCCTACCACCTACAGTCAACTATCCTATACGGCATGAACAAGCCCATCCTGTCTCCTTTGTAGAGAAGATTAAGCTCACAGATGCCATCATCCAACATTGGTTGCATGGGTCTATGGCCAATGAATTTGATGACCAAATTATCCAAGGAATGGAGGTGGCATTCATCCAGGAAAGTTTGGCTTCACAGTTGAAGAAGGTGCTCTCCCTCCTGTACCAATCTGTCATTAATTTGTTCATTGTAAACTATATCTATAATTTTGTATGTAACCCCTTTTCATGTACAGCACCATGGAATTAATGGTGCTATCTAAATAAATATTAATGATACTGGTCATAGGTGTTACATCAACTGGAACACCCTGCTGCGTGACCATCTTTCAAAAAAATTCTGCGCACTCTATGTTGGGGAGGAGGTCATCTTCAAGAAGGTTAAGGGCAGCAAGGGTTGGTTCACGGTTGGGGAACGTCGAGTTGCTACCGGTGATGATTTTTAAAACTGGTAGCAAGGGGCCAAACTGGAGAGAATGTTGCATTGTATTCAGGCCAGGATTCTTTTGGTTTGCCAGCCAGCTGAACTCAAATCAACAGGGGCCATCAATCCTGAAGACATCATGTACCATAATGACCTTTTTTCTAAAGATGTTACAGTAAAGTTTTTTTTAATTCACTCATTTGTGTGCTGGACTGTTTCTGAAATTAGATGTTTTGATACAGCCCTACAAAGACTGTCGAACAATCCGCAGGTCTCTGGCCTTAAAATCTAAGGTGTGGAAATGCAAGACACTACACACACTCCTGTAGAACAGGGTTGGCCAAGTGCAGTCCTCAAGGGCTACAAGCAGTGCATGCTTTCAGGATATACTTAGCATTGCACAAAGTACTAAATTCATCACCTCTGCAGGTGATGAAATTAGCACCTGTGCAATGCTTAGGGCAAGTTCTCAGAATTTTCTTGTTTTCAGACCTTGAGGCCTGTAGTCGACTACCCCTGCCCTAGAAGTTTCTGTGGAAGAAGCAAGAGGGCAAGAGGAATCCTCGAGCCCTTTCACCACAACTGCGGCTCTCCCTTGATCCCCCTAGGCCCTGTACACATAGTGCATTGTTTGATGCTTTTATATGCAGATTTTCAGAAACTGGATCAACATCTTTATGTCTATCCTGAGACTAGCAAAGTCTATTACAGTTCAGAAGTGTGGTGCCTACATTGCTTTTTTGTTGCCTTGCACAAGTTGTTAGATTCTTTTTTCTGCCCAAACATTTGCACCAAATCTGAAAGGAAACAAACCCCACAGCATTTCTGAACTCTCATAGACTGTTGGTTTCAAGTAAAACATGCAGATTTTGATGCAATTTCTTAAACTCTGTTTCCAAAAAAGCATCAAACAACATACCATGTGCACAGGGCTTTACAAAATTATGTGTATGTGGTCATGTTAGCAGAAAGCATCCCCCATATGCTGTGAATTCAGGCTAGCAGGCACTGGTGAGAGTGTGATGAGCAGTGCTATCACAAACATTACTACAGTTCAGATTCCAGAGGTCACACAGGGGCTATCCCACAAGTTTGAACTGCGCTGCATTCACTGATATCACTGCTCCTCACATGTGATGTCTCCCGATACCAGCGAGATATAGCCGCTACATCTCACGCGATCTCACAAGACAGCTAGTGTTGCAAGCGCTGATACAACTGAGGTTATCTCTAAAACTGAGGTTATATCAAGTAACATAGCGGGATTCCCTGCTTCATGATGGATGTCTGAGCTTCATGAGGTTCATTAGCTGGTCTGGAAGTGGGGTGAGTGGTGACAGTAGTGCTGAAGCTTAAAGGGAACCTGTCACCTGGATCTAAGCCCCTACGCTATCACTACCTGTCCCTGCACCTTCCTAGCTGCTCCCTATCGATCCCTCTCTGAGCTAAATCTGCCCTATAAAACTGCAGAAAAATAACTTATAACTTACAGAAGTCCCTGAGGCTGGGGACTGAGAAGGCGGCGCCAGGCTCCATTCAGCCCCTCCTCCATGCAGCAGCACACACCCCGCTGGGCAGCGTTATTCTTTCTTCATCGCCGCCTCCTCCATTTGGAATCTCCCACCTGCTTTACACCTATCATGTTGTGGTGATGCGACCTCGATGTGTCCCCTGACTGAGACACAGCATATGGGAGATTGTATCTTCTGCTCAGTAGCAGCACACACAGGGTGAGCTGCTACTGGAGCTAAGTGCTGATTGAAATCACTGAACCCCAGGTGTGCAGATGAATAGGAGATGATATGTGCTGCCCTGGGCTGTGGGGAGGGGGTGGAGTGTGTCAGGACAGCAGCAGGAGCTGCTGGGATTGTATGAGGTTCTACTAGGCTGTGCCCCGGTGTAACAGGCCAGACTAACCCCCCCGACCAGAATATACTCGGGGTTAAAGTGGCCTAGGCCAGATTATACCCCTCCGTATACCACAGCAGCTGTAGATCAGGGCTCCAAGTAACACATGGGGGCCCGAGGCAGCACAAAGTGGCCCCAGGCAGCAGAAAGTGGCCCTACGCAACATACAGGGGCCCCAGGCAGTGCTAGGGCCCCAGGCAGTGCTAGGGGCCCCAGGCAGTGCACAGGGCCCCAGGCAGCACAAAGTGGCCCCAAGCAGCACACAGGGGCCCCAGGCAGTACTAGGGGCCACAAGCTACACACAGGATTCCAGGCTACACACAGGGGCCCCATGCAGCATACAAGGACCCCAGGCAGTGCACGGGGCCCCAGGGAGTGCACGGGGCCCCAGGGAGTGCACGGGGCCCCAGGCAGTGCACGGGGCCCCAGGCAGCACAAAGTGGCCCCAGGCAGCACAAAGTGGCCCCAGGCAACATACAGGGGCCCCAGGCAACATACAGGGTCCCAGGCTACATACAGGGGCCCCATGCAGCATACAAGGGCCCCAGGCAGTATAAAGGGGTCCCAGGCAGCGCATGTGGGCCAGAGGCAGCACACAGGGGCCCCAGGCAGCACAAAGTGGCCCCAGGTGGCCCACTGCCTGGGGCCCCTGTATATTGCCTGTAGTCACTTTGTGCTGCCTGGGGCCCCTGGTACTGCCTGGGGCCCCTGTATGTTGCCTGGGGCCACTTTGTGCTGCCTGGGGCCACTTTGTGCTGCCTGGGGCCTGTGCACTGCCTGGGGCCCCGTGCACTCCCTGGGGCCCCATGCACTGCCTGGGGTCCTTGTATGCTGCATGGGGCCCCTGTGTGTAGCCTGGGATCCTGTGTGTAGCTTGTGGCCCCTAGTACTGCCTGGGGCCACTTTGTGCTGCCTGGGGCCACTTTGTGCTGCCTGGGGCCTGTGCACTGCCTGGGGCCCCGTGCACTGCCTGGGGCCCCGTGCACTCCCTGGGGCCCCTGTATGTTGCGTAGGGCCACTTTCTGCTGCCTGGGGCCACTTTGTGCTGCCTCGGGCCCCCATGTGTTACTTGGAGCCCTGATCTACAGCTGCTGTGGTATACGGAGGGGTATAATCTGGCCTAGGCCACTTTAACCCCGAGTATATTCTGGTCGGGGGGGTTAGTCTGGCCTGTTACACCGGGGCACAGCCGAGTAGAACCTCATACAATCCCAGCAGCTCCTGCTGCTGTCCTGACACACTCCACCCCCTCCCCACAGCCCAGGGCAGCACATATCTCCTATTCACCTGCACACCTGGGGGTCAGTGCTTTCAATCAGCACTTAGCTCCAGTAGCAGCTCACCCTGTGTGTGCTGCTACTGAGCAGAAGATACAATCTCCCATATGCTGTGTCTCAGTCAGGGGACACATCGAGGTCGCATCACCACAACATGATGTGTAAAGCAGGTGGGAGATTCCAAATGGAGGAGGCGGCGATGAAGAAAGAATAACGCCGCCCAGTGGGGCGTGTGCTGCTGCATCGAGGAGGGGCAGAATGGAGCCTGGCGCCGCCTTCTCAGTCCCCTGCCTCAGGGACTTCTGTAAGTTATAAGTTATTTTTCTGCAGTTTTATAGGGCGGATTTAGCTCAGAGAGGGATAGATAGGGAGCAGCTAGGAAGGTGCAGGGACAGGTAGTGATAGTGTAGGGGCTTAGATCCAGGTGACAGGTTCCCTTTAAGCTAAGAAATAGTGTGGGAAGAAAATGTCTGTGCCAAAACAGTGGGGCTCCACTGTAAAATGGCATGAGCTGTGATTGACAGCTTTTGGGCCCCTTTGAAGGTTTTTCTAGGTCCTTAATTTTTCCTCCCATTGATTTGAATGGGGTTCAGAGTTCAGCAAACTGTTTGCCGATCTATATGGCAAATATATACCTGTTTGCCAAAGGGAACCGAATCCGAATTTCAAAAGGTTTTCTCCTCTTTATCTATGATATACAGTTAAGGCCAGAAATATTTGGACAGTGACACAAGTTTTGTTATTTTAGCTGTTTACAAAAACATGTTCAGAAATACAATTATATATATAATATGGGCTGAAAGTGCACACTCCCAGCTGCAATATGAGAGTTTCCACATCCAAATCGGAGAAAGGGTTTAGGAATTATAGCTCTGTAATGCATAGCCTCCTCTTTTTCAAGGGACTAAAAGTAATTGGACAATGGACTCTAAGGGCTGCAATTAACTCTGAAGGCATCTCCCTCGTTAACCTGTAATCAATGAAGTATTTAAAAGGTCAGGGGTGGATTCCAGGTGTGTGGTTTTGCATTTGGAAGCTGTTGCTGTGACCAGACAACATGCGGTCAAAGGAACTCTCAATTGAGGTGAAGCAGAACATCCTGAGGCTGAAAAAAAAGAAAAAATCCATCAGAGAGATAGCAGACATGCTTGGAGTAGCAAAATCAACACTTGGGTACATTCTGAGAAAAAAGGAATTGACTGGTGAGCTTGGGAACTCTAAAAGGCCTGGGCGTCCACGGATGACAACAGTGGTGGATGATCGCCGCATACTTTATTTGGTGAAGAAGAACCCGTTCACAACATCAACTGAAGTCCAGAACACTCTCAGTGAAGTAGGTGTATCTGTCTCTAAGTCAACAGTAAAGAGAAGACTCCATGACAGTAAATACAAAGGGTTCACATCTAGATGCAAACCATTCATCAATTCCAAAAATAGACAGGCCAGA
Organism: Allobates femoralis; assembly: GCA_033576535.1. Lineage (NCBI taxonomy): Eukaryota > Metazoa > Chordata > Amphibia > Anura > Aromobatidae > Allobates > Allobates femoralis. The sequence goes on from JARQOC010000003.1 coordinate 506,327,318, forward strand.
GTTAAATTTGCTGAAAAACACCTCAAGAAGCCAGCTCAGTTCTGGAAAAGTATTCTATGGACAGATGAGACAAAGACCAACCTGTACCAGAATGATGGGAAGAAAAAAGTTTGGAGAAGAAAGGGAACGGCACATGATCCACGGCACACCACATCCTCTGTAAAACATGGTGCATGGTGAAGGCAACGTGATGGCATGGGCATGCATGGCTTTCAATGGCACTGGGTCACTTGTGTTTATTGATGACATAACAGCAGACAAGAGTAGCCGGATGAATTCTGAAGTGTACCGGGATATACTTTCAGCCCAGATTCAGCCAAATGCTGCAAAGTTGATTGGACGGCGCTTCATAGTACAGATGGACAATGACCCCAAGCATACAGCCAAAGCTACCCAGGAGTTCATGAGTGCAAAAAAGTGGAACATTCTGCAATGGCCAAGTCAATCACCAGATCTTAACCCAATTGAGCATGCATTTCACTTGCTCAAATCCAGACTTAAGACAGAAAGACCCACAAACAAGCAAGACCTGAAGGCTGCGGCTGTAAAGGCCTGGCAAAGCATTAAGAAGGAGGAAACCAAGCGTTTGGTGATGTCCATGGGTTCCAGACTTAAGGCAGTGATTGCCTGCAAAGGATTTCGCAAGAAAATATTGAAAATAAAAATATTTTGTTTGGGTTATGTTTATTTGTCCAATTACTTTTGACCTCCTAAAATGTGGAGTGGTTGTAAAGAAATGTGTACAATTCCTACATTTTCTATCAGATATTTTTGTTCAACCCTTCAAATTACACGTTACAATCTGCACTTGAATTCTGTTGTAGAGGTTTCATTTCAAATCCAATGTGATGGCATGCAGAGCCCAACTTGCGAAAATTGTGTCACTGTCCAAATATTTCTGGCCCTAACTGTACATCACATTTCATGTTCCCAAGTTTGATGCGAGCTTACATGCAGAGCCCACATCATATGTCGACTGATCTGATCAGTAATAGGTGCCTCTAAACGTGGAGGGCAGATTGAAGATCTGCCCACCACTATTAAAGGGAACCAACTACCAGGACCTAAGCACCTGTAAATCAGTGCAGCAGGTAATTGCCATGTGCAGCATCACATCACTATTATTCCTCCCCTTTGGGCTTGTGTTTTTGCTGTAAGCTGATCTCTTCCTCTTGGATGAGTCTGAATGAGTCTGGATGAGAGGGAGGGAGAGGGGGTTTGGCTTACCACAGAAAGACAAGCCAACAGGGGAGGAATAAGGAAAAAAAAATAGTGATGTCATGCTGCACACATGAATCACCTGCTGCACTAATTCACAGGTGATTAAATATCTGGTGGTTGGTTCCCCTTAAGAACTTAAAACATGTCAAACTCTAACAGCGCAATTTAACACGTACAGGTGGGGATCACACCATTCCCGGATCCTATCAGCATGATTTTGTAAAGCACAAGAGATCAGATAGTGGAATCTTCAATTCCCTAACCTAATAAAAATAGTAAACATAATAAAAATTGATTTAAAAAAAAGAAAAAAAAATATGAAAAAGTAAAAAAAAAACACAATGTTCAAAATATCCCCTTATTGCCCCATTGAAAATAAAACAATAAAAATAAATAAAAATACACATATTTGGTAAAGCTTCACAAATGCCCAAGCTATCAAAATATTAAATAAAATAATCTGATTGGTAATGGGCATAATGAGAAAACATCAAATGCCAGAATTACAATTTTTTGGTTACAGCAATATTGCAATACATTAAATCGCAATAGAAGACGATCAAAGCATTGCATGTACCGAAAAAGAGTCACTTGTAAAAAGGAAATCTCAGGATGCAAAAAATAACACATCATTCAACCCCAGTTTCTAAAAATAAGAATGCTAGGGGTCTCGGAATATGGCTTCAAAAGTGCTATTCTTTTTTTTTCATTCACAAAATTCTGCATTTTTTTAATCACTTAGATAAAAAAAACACTATGTATGTTATTTACAAACTCATACTGACCTGGGGACTTAAACTGCCAGATCAGTTTTAGCATATACTAAACACGCATCTATATACATAATCACCAGTTTTGCGCTTCCGGCCACTGTGCCGCTATCACGCACTGGCCGAAAGCGCAAAACCACTGTCGCCGGACACCACCTAACCCCACCAATGCCCGCCGCCCCCCAGCCCCATGTTCACGCTCCCCCGCCGCCAGGGCCGCACCGTCCATTGGACAGTGTCAGCCCTAAGTCCCCAGCGGCAGAAGCCAGGGGGAGCGGCTTTACAAAAGGCTTCCTCACACACGCCGGCCGCCCCAGCCTCCCCAGGTAAGATGCTGCCGCCGCTCTCTCATTGTAGGCTGCAGCCTGCTATCACCTCCCCCCCCCGCGCCTCAACTAACGTACCAGCCGCCTCTATCATCTGCTCCACAGCCCCCTGAATACTCTGCTCCCCGCACAGCCGCCTGTATACTCTGCTCCCCGCACAGCCGCCTGTATACTCTGCTCCCCGCACAGCCGCCTCTATACTCTGCTCCCCGCACAGCCGCCTCTATACTCTGCTCCCCGCACAGCCGCCTCTATACTCTGCTCCCCGCACAGCCGCCTCTATACTCTGCTCCCCGCACAGCCGCCTCTATACTCTGCTCCCCGCACAGCCACCTGTATACTCTGCTCCCCGCACAGCCGCCTCTATACTCTGCTCCCCGCACAGCCACCTGTATACACAGCCGCGTGTATACTCTGCTCCCCGCACAGCCGCCTGTATACTCTGCTCCCCGCACAGCCGCCTGTATACTCTGCTCCCCGCACAGCCGCCTGTATACTCTGCTCCCCGCACAGCCGCCTGTATACTCTGCTCCCCGCACAGCCGCCTGTATACTCTGCTCCCCGCACAGCCGCCTGTATACTCTGCTTCCCGCACTGCCGCCTGTATACTCTGCTCCCCGCACTGCCGCCTGTATACACAGCCGCCTGTATACTTTGCTCCCCGCACACCCACCTGAATACACAGCAGCCTCTATACTCTGCTCTCTGCACAGCCGCCTGTATACTCTGCTCCCCTCACAGCCGCCTGTATACTCTGCTCCCCACACAGCCGCCTGTATACTCTGCTCCCCTCACAGCCGCCGGTATACTCTGCTCCCCCCGCAGAGCCACCTGTATACTCTGCTCCCCGCAGAGCCACCTGTATACTCTGCTCCCCAAAGAGCCGCCTGTATACTCTGCTACCCACAGAGCTGCCTCTATACTCTGCTACCCACAGAGCCCCCTGTATACTCTGCTACCCACTGACCCGCCTGTATACACACAATTCATTTCACCGCGCTCCCGATGCAATTGCATTGGGCCTTTTTACTAGTTTACTATATATGGCAGAATTAATGGTGTCATTCAAAATTACAACTCGCCTCATTAAGGCCATGTGCACACGCTGAGTTTTTCATAAGTTTTTTACCTCAGGATTAGTAGCCAAAACCAGGAGTGGATAATTAAATACAGAAGTGGTGCAGGTGTTTCTATTAGGCCACGTGCACACTTTCAGTATTTGATGAGCTTTTTACCTCAGGATTAGTAGCCAAAACCAGGAGTGGATAATTAAATACAGAAGTGGTGCAGGTGTTTCTATTAGGCCACGTGCACACGTTCAGTATTTGATGAGCTTTTTACCTCAGGATTTGTAGACAAAACCAGGAGTGGAGCAATCAGAGGAAAAGTCTAATAGAAACACCTGCACCACTTCTGTATTATCACCTACTCCTGGTTTTGGCTACAAATCCTGAGGTAAAAAACTCATCAAATACTCAGCGTGTGCAACAAACCTTATATGTCTGTGTTGACCTAAAAAAATTTAAAAAGTTAAGGCTCTTGGAAGCAAGGAAGGAAAAAAAAATGAAAACCAAAAAATCAGCAGAGCAACCACAGAGCGGAGACATATAAATAACGATATATATATAGGGTCTGGGAACTTGCTCTCAACCTTATGGAGAGAGCGAAGTAGGTGAGGAGATTGTAAGCCACTTCCCTCCTCTCAGATATATGCATATATGCAAATTTGCACTTTACTGAGGAAGTTGAGAAACTCCCATGCCACATTTAAGCAGCTTCCTCAAAGTCATAATCGCTTTCCTACAAGCTTTTAATATAACTAAGGGATTTGTGCCAGATCAGAACCCCAAACTACAGACGCTGCGTTTCGGGGTACCTGCCCCTCATCAGTGTAGTGTGTGGGATATTCTGATCTGGCAGAGTGAGTGGGCTAAGACAAGGTCTGGGAACTTGCTCTCAACCTTATGGAGAGAGCGAAGTAGGTGAGGAGATTGTAAGCCACTTCCCTCCTCTCAGATATATGCATATATGCAAATTTGCACTTCACTAAGGAAGTTGAGAAACTCCCATGCCACATTTAAGCAGCTTCCTCAAAGTCATAATCGCTTTCCTACAAGCTTTTAATATAACTAAGGGATTTGTGCCAGATCAGAACCCCAAACTACAGACGCTGCGTATATGCGTATATGCGTATATGCGTACCTATATATAGGTTAGACACCGAATAGAAAGGACACATTAATAGAGCAGAATTAAAAGGAAAAAAGGGAAAAAATATTATATACAGGATCATTAAGGTATAGAACACAGACAAGACATATACCCTCATAGAAGACCACAATATACAACAGAGATAACAAAACATATATAGTTAAACAGGAACAATAAGGTGAAAATCAAAGATTTATTGTATATATTACAGCATTAAACTGACTGAAGAAAGATTCAGTGAGAATGAGCCACTGGCAACAAGGAATACCTACATTCAAGCAGAAAGTCTCATAGGACATCTAGCCCACTAGGATCACTTGCATAAACAGAAGTAAGTAAAATTATCAACAAGTGAATACAGTTAAGGTACATTATAGTGATACATAGCAATCAATATTGCAGAAGATACCAGACACCAGACAACCAGATACACCAGATACAGGAGGTGAAACAGAAGATCATAGGATATAATATCAACAATCCCTCAAGAGGAATCATATAAATAGTAAGTAAATGATAATAAATAATGCTGTAAAAACAACGGATAAAAGAGACGAATTAATGACACTAAAAAATAATTATTGCTATAGGGATCCAATACACAGGAATCCAATAAGGATACAGTACAAGACATCAGAAAAATAAGAAGGAACCCAGAGTACGGTAATTAAAAGATAAAAATGTACACATAGTGCATAAATTCTATACCAAAGAACATATTCAAGAAATACATCAGCTAATACAAGCCCATCTGTATTCAAATCACATAGACTAGAAAGATCCTCTGACGAAGCTGCACAGGAGGCAGCGATACCGGTGGGGTCCTTTCCCACTCGGGCACCTGTGTCACAGACTGGTAATCTCCCTCCTTCTCATTCCCTTCTCCCCCTATCCTTCTGGCCAACTAGTTAGTGCACAGCACATGCTTACTGAATGCAAAGCCTTTGTTATGGCATTCATGTATAGCAGGAAAGCACAGCCCTGATAGATTGATGTGCAATAATATGCAATGTGTAATACTATGATCAGGGCTGGTGCAATAATAATATGCTGTGTGTGGGGATACTGAAGTAATAGATACCAGTGATGCTAGTTGTTAATTGCAGCCTAACAGAATTATTTGACTGTTCATATTGATTGTATTAGGGACTTGTTGGTCACCCATTAACAGGCGTATACATTGTAGACCCCGGTATCACCATGAACCTCTGGTAATATTGTTTACTTGTTAATAGTTACCCTACTGAGGGGTCCACAGCAGGTTTTATTCACACTATATATAAATATACGTGATTATTTAACAGGGTGTTTTACCTTGAGTTTTGTTTCTCTGGCTAATACAGCGGTAGATTCATGTAAGAGGTCTTAACCCTCATAGATAGTGGTATATTCATTGTAAAGCAGAGAGACCTTACTCCTAACTGGAGTGACACACTCAATTCCAGATTGATTGATCCCCTGACCTATGGAGTGACCTCCTATGCTCCCTATACATTAAATTCTGAGCCCCGCTGGGTTATTTATTTTTGACTGTCTATGCTGATGTATAAATTGCTGCAATTGACTTATTTGATCTGACATTTGTCATATATAATGGTGCCCTTGTCTGGTTTCATTACCAATTTTAAATGGTTTTAACTTTCTTTTGTCTGTACACTGTTCCAATAAAATTTTGTATATATTTTGTAGTATCACGGGTGTGCTCCCATACTTTCTCATATGTCATGTCTGTTTCTGCTGTTTTCATAGACTAGAAAAGTGGCGGTGGCAACCACATAAACAAGATCCACATACCTATTACCGATAATGATCACTATATGGCACAAGAATAAAGAAAAGGAAGAAAACCTACACCAGTAAAAGAAGCAACCATGGAAATAGAATTTTTTAAGAAATAAAGCACATAAAACCAGGGGATAGATTGTTTTAATGAAATTTTATTCAGACAATTTTATTTTCAGCAGACTATAGTTTGTTTTTAAAAATTTGCTTGTGCATTACAATATGTAATCACTAATTTGAGAGAAAGTTAATGATAAACCAATAATTATATATTGGTGTGTAGTAGTAAATTAGCATTTTTAAAGGATTCATTATTTGAAAAAACATACATGGTTTTATAAAATTGTATGTATAATATTGTGACGGTTTATAATAAATATCCCAAAAAAGGGTAAAATCAAGCAGGTGGAAGCAATTCTATACAATTAAAGGTTCAAACAAATAAAAGTAGCCATATTATTGAGGTTAGCACACAGTCTTAAACTTTTATATATTTCAGTTATTAAAACGATAAAGTGGACAACATGCGGTAACACCTTGAGATGGGTGGCAGCAACCTACTTAGAAATTGCTAGCTCCAGTCTATGTATATAATATAATGCATTTTTATTTTACTTTATTCTCATCTGGTTAGTCATGGGGGTGTCTGACAGATGTCTCTCCATTACTAACAGCAGGACAATTTCCATATGACATCAATCTAAAAGAAGATTACCCTGATTTCCACTGCACTAGGACAATCAGGAAGAGCAGGGGTGAAGCGCCAGTTTTGGTGCTTCTAATGTGATGTGCCAATTCTTGGGTGGTTATGAGCTTGTATGATTAGGCTGGGAAGGGCCAAATTATCATGGACATTCCCAGCCTGATAATACCAGCCTGCAGCTGCCTGCTTTACCTTGGCTGGTAATAAAAAAATGGGGGTAACAATGTGTCATATATGATACAGTCTATATAGAGTCTAATGCATGGGTATAATGAGACACATGAGACATACGCTTCTTAAGCAGCTCTTGTATTGCTTCATACAAGTTAGTGCATCAGCAGGATAAAGTAAATGTAAGTTGCAGAGTGCAAGGCAAACAACCAAGGACATCAGAGCATTAAAGCATAGTACAAGTCTCAAGGAAAGCATTCAGAGTTCATTACTTCCCTGTCAGATGTTGCTGGCAAACAGGATTCTGTGTTCATAAATGATTCCAGGCAGAGTGAATCCAGGCTTCAGAGAGCAAGTCACAGACAGATTGCAGACCTGATTCTGGAGCACAGGTTACTCATCTGAAACTGATTAAAAGGGCAATTGGCAAGAAACAGGGCAGGGACATCAAAGCTGAGGACTCCATATTGTTTGAGGGCAAAAGTCATTGCACATGACAGGAAACAAGATGGCCGACGACAAGCTGAGAACTCCATATTGGTTGAGGGCAAAAGTCATTGCACATGACAGGAAACAAGATGGCCGACAAAATACACTAAATGCAAACATAACAACAGATATAGCAAAAAAGACTGAAAACCTTACACAATGTCTTTTTTTATTTATTTAGTTATTAGGTAAAACCACATTTTAGTGCCCATGAAAAGCACTAAAAGGTGGAAGGGTATAATATATAGGAGGGCCTTACTTTACTTGTTTTCTCAACTTCCAGTGGACAGTGAGTGGCAAATATCACATCCCTGTGTCTTCTGTAGACCCGGTGACTTACTGCAGCCAGGCAAACACAGTAATGCCAGTAGTCAACATCACTGTGAGTATATTGGAACAACACAAATAAACTGAGAAAAAATGCAAATATTACATAATTTCACACAAAATTCCAAAAGTAGGTTGGACAAAACTGTTGTCTCACTTCCAAAATTTAAGATAAATTCAAGCACGTGATGCTCATTCAAACTGACCTTTGGCAAGTAACAGGTGTGGGCAATTTGAAAGTCAGAACTCAAGCCAAATAAAAAGAAGAGAAGTTTACTCAGTCTTTGCATTGTGTTTCTGTGTGTGCAACACTAAGCATGGAGAACAGAAAGGGTAGAAGATAACTGTTTGAGGACTTGAGAACCAACATTGCTGAAAAACATCAACAATCTCAAAATTACAAGTCCATCTCCAGAGATCTTGATGTTCCTTTGTTTATTGTGTACAAGATAATGAAGAAGGATACAACCCATGGCACTGTAGTCAACATAACTACACATATAGATCAGAGAAAAATTGATGAAGGTTGCAGGTAGGATTATCTGAATGGTGGATAAGCAGCCCCAATAAAGTTCCAAAGAGATTCAAGCTGTCATACGGTCTCAGGGTGCATCAGTGTTAGCATAAACTAATTGACATTAGAATTAAATGAAACACTATGGCAGAGACACAGGAGGACCCCACTGCTGACACAGAGACATAAACAAGCTAGACTGCAGTTTGTCAAAATTAATGTTAGTACCGTATATACTCGTGTATAAGCCGAGTTATTCAGCACAAAAAATGTGCTGAAAAGTTCCCCCCTCGGCTTATAAACGAGTCATATACTCGGTATACAGCTTCCCCCCATCAGTGGTGTATACAGGGCTTCCCTCCCCCCTTGCTATCAGCCACCTGTAAAGGAATAGATCATTATACTTATCCCTGTCCTGTCGCCGCTGCCGCTCTCTGACACCGTGCGCTCCTCCGTCTTCATCCGGCTTCTTCCTGCTGTGACCAGCTGGCGCAGGCAATGATGTCATTGTCTGTGCGCCGGAGGAGGAAGCAGGAAGAAGCCGGATGAAGACGGAGGAGCGCGCGGTGTCAGAGAGCGGCGGCGACAGGACAGGGATAAGTATAATGATCTATTCCTTTACAGGTGGCTGACAGCAAGGGGGGGGCCGCCCTGTATACACCACTGGGGCCCTGTATGCACCACTGGGGCCTTGTATGCACCACTGGGCCCTCTGTGCACCACTGGGGCCCTGTATGCACCACTGGGGCCCTGTATGCACCACTGGGGCCCTCTATGCACCACTGGGGCCCTCTATGCACCACTGGGGCCCTGTATGCACCACTGGGGCCCTCTATGCACCACTGGGGCCCTCTATGCACCACTGGGCCCTGTATGCACCACTGGGGCCCTCTATGCACCACTGGGGCCCTGTATATACTGCTGGGGCCTGTATATACCACTGGGGAGGCTGCTGTATAATACTGGGGCTGCTGTATATACTGCTGGGGCCTGTATATACCACTGGGGAGGCTGCTGTATACTACCACTGGGGAGGCTGCTGTATACTACCACTGGGGAGGCCTGTATACCACTGGGGGGGCCTGTATACATTACTGCTGAGGGCTGTATACCTGTGCTGGGGTACACCCTCGGCTTATACACGAGTCAATAGGTTTTCCCAGGTTTTGGGGGCAAAAGTAGGGGGGTCGGCTTATACACGGGTCGGCTTATACACGAGTATATACAGGTAAGTCAATATCCTTCTATAAAAGCATTTTGTGGACAGATGAGACCAAGATAGTGATTTTTGGTAAAGTAAATCATTCTACTGTTTAACAAAAATATAAGTCCTACACAGAATAAAATACAGTACTTACTGTCAAATGTGGTGGAGGTGCAAAGATAATTTGGGGTTGTTTTGCTGCCTCTGCCACTAGGTGCCTTGACTGTGTGCAAGGCATCATTAAATTTTAAAATTATCAAAAGGATTTTGTGTTGCAATGTAATGTACTTTTGTCAAAAAGCTTGGCTTGCACAATAGGTCATACCTGGGTTTACCAGCAAGATAATGACGCCAAATATATTTAAAAAAGTTCTTAGAAATGGATTGAAACAAAGATCTAGAGAGTTCTGAAGTGGCCAGTGATGGGTCCATATCTAAATCTTATTGAACTCCTATGGATAGATCTTAAAATTGCTTTTGAGAAAAGGCACCCTTCAAATATGAGACTCCTGGAGCAATTTGCTAAAGAAAAGTCCAAAATTAAAGTAGAGATGATGTAAGAAGCTTGTTGTTGGTTACAGAAAATGATTGCTATCAGTTATTTATGTCAAAGGGTGTGCAACCAAATATTAACTTGAGGGTGCTAACAATTTTGTCAAGTCCATTTTGAGTAGAATACAAGATAATATTGGGGTTCCGTGTTAGCCAGAAAAATCGATGTAAATACGAATACTTTCTCCTTGTTTTGTTATCATAAGTATTTACATGGGGTTTGGGTGATATTATGTCCAATTTTTTTTTTTTTTTTTTTTTTTTTTTTGTGTTGCGCCAAGACACACAAAGGAAATAACCATGTGTAGAACAAAATGTGTAATTTCAATAATTTTTTGGGAGAAATAGTTCATTTTCTGGAATGTTTTCAAGGGTGCAAACACTTTCAGTCATGACTGTAGCTGTTTCAGGATTGATCTTGCAGCAGTGTGGACCGAAGTTTGATATTTTCTTAGGAGCCTCCTCTCATTCATAGGCCTTTTGAACTGAATCTTATTGAAGATTTCACTATGATAGAGTTAGCAAGTCCACAGGAAAATTGGCATTAGATTTTTATATTTAATTGTTTATGCAATTAATAGAACTCTTAATTTAGAGTTATCTGCTGTTTATAATTCTAGATGACACATATACCCTAATGAATGTAGCAGGATGATTAAATGAGGTTATCATTTTGAATGGAGCAGTAACATATTAAATGATGCCATATGGGAGCATGCATGATGGTTTTTTGCTTAGTTATAATGAACACTGAATAATTCAGGAAATTGCAAAAATCATTCAATGGTTTAGAAGTGATTGGATTGAGTTCTCCTTCTGTGAAATAAAAACTTCTTGAATCTACATTTAATATCTTCCATTGTGATGGAGAGTGATTGAACACATTTCATATTATGAAAGCTTTGAAAATGCAGCTAACATTAAATAAAACTGTTCAATATATTCTATCCAACACTATAAATGAAGGATATGTACTGTACAGTACATTAACTTGGGTTTATGTTAGTGTTTGACATATGAGTGTACATACAAAAGATAAATAATTAGTACTGCCTACTTGACTCCTGATCTTAGAATGAGTAGTAATATCAATGAATAATTACAAGTTATACTAAACAGTGTTTCCCCAAAAGCTATAGATATCTGTCTATTCATCTTCTCCTACCAGCATGTAAGTGATTAATGTGCATGTTCAAAGTGACATTTTCCAATCTACATCTGTATTCAATATATCATTTAAAGCATTAATTTGTTTTACAGCAAAAAAAATTTTAATCTATGATATCAATATGTAAAGATGTACCCATATATCTTTGTAAAATACAGTATATGACTTTCAATAAAAATACATCACAAAATGTATATTACTTAAGGTTTTGTGCCAAGAACAATTCTACATTTGGATTAATAGATCTTAGAATAAAAACAAGTTCCACAATTGGGTGTGTTAAAAAAAATGTTCCTGAACCGAGATAATCTTATAAATGTTCCCCTGTGTAATGTACAGTACCTTGTGAAAGTATTTGGCCCCCTTGAGCTATTCCACCTTTTGCCGCATTTCATGCTTCAAACATAAAGTTATAAATTCTAATATTTTTGTGAAGAATCAACAAGTGGGACACAATCGTGAAGTGGAACAAAATTTATTGGATATTTTAAACTTTTTTAACAGATAAAAAACTGAAAAGTGGGGCGTGCAATATTATTCAGCCTCCTTGAGTTAATACTTTGTAGCATAACCTTTTGCTGCGATTACAGTTGCAAGTCGCTTGGGGTATGTCTCTATCAGTTTTGCACATCGAGAGACTGAAATTCTTGTCCATTTTTCCTTAAAAAACAGCTCGAGCTCAGTGAGGTTGGATGGAGAGCGTTTGCGAACAGCAGATTTCAGCTCTTTCCACAGATTCTCGATTGGATTCAGGTCTGGACTTTGACTTGGCCATTCTAACACCTGGATACGTTTATTTTTGAACCATTCCATTGTAGATCTTGCTTTATGTTTGGGATCACTGTCTTGTTGGAAGATAAATCTCCGTCCCAGTCTCAGGTCTTTTGCAGACTCCAACAGGTTTTCTTCCAGAATGGTCCTGTATTTGGCTTCGTTCATCTTCCCATCAATTTTAACCATCTTACCTGTCCCTACTGAAGAAAAGCAGGCCCAAACCATGATGCTGCCACAACCATGTTTGACAGTGGGGATGGTGTTTTGAGGGTGATAAGCTGTTTTGCTTTTACGCCAAACATATCGTTTCGCACTGTGGCCAAGAAGTTCAATTTTGGTTTCATCTGACCGAGCACCTTATTCCACATGTTTGGTGTGTCTCCCGGGTGGCTTCTGGCAAACTTCAAATGAGACGTTTTATGGATATCTTTGAGAAATGGCTTTCTTCTTGCCACACTTCCATAAAGGCCAGATTTGTGCAGTGTACGACTGATTGTTGTCCTATGGACAGACTCTCCCACCTCAGCTGTAGATCTCTACAGTTCATCCAGAGTGATCATGGGCCTTTTGGCTGCATCTTTGATCAGTCTTCTCCTTGTGTGAGATGAATGTTTAGAGGGATGGCCGACTCTTGGTAGATTTGCAGTGGTCTGATACTCCTTCCATTTCAATATGATCGCTTGCACGGTGCTCTTTGAGATGTTTAAAACTTTGGAAATCTTTTTGTATCCAAATCGGCTTTAAACATCCCCACAACAGAATCTCGGACCTGCCTGATGTGTTCCTTGGTCTTCATGATTCTCTCTGCACTTGAAACAGAACCCTGAGACTATCACAGAGCAGGTGCATTTACACGGAGTCTTGATTACACACAGGTGGATTCAATTTATCATTACCAGTCATTTAGAACAACATTGGATCATTCAGAGATCCTCACTGAACTTCTGGTGTGAGTTTGCTGCACAGTTTTTTATGTGTTAAAAAGGTTTAAAATATCCAATAAATTTTGTTTCACTTCACTATTGAGTCCCACTTGTTGATACTTCACAAACAAATTAGAATTTATATCTTTATGTTTGAAGCCTGAAATGTGGAAAAGTTCAAGGGTGCCAAATACTTTCACAAGGCACTGTATGTGACCAACAATATAGGAACAGGTCGGATATGCCACAACTCCTGGGCGGGGTAGGAAGTTAAAGAGCGTATACAGACATTAGAGCTGGGGATTATAGCTGATTCTTTCTGCAATGAAAGCGGGAATGAAGGTCTTTCATGGATTTATGTCTTTTTACATTAATTAAGGAAATTTCAAATCTTGGAAATCTAGTCAAAGGCTGATCTCTGGTATTTATTGCCCACATGCCTTTACTTTACCCCCTCCCATCATATACCACTCTTCAATTCTTGAACCAACAGTTAATCAAGGGACATTAAAGACGCAGACACTTATCTATGGAGGATGCTGCCAAAGATGCTGCCTCCCACCTCCCATCTCTGACCATTATATATCATGCTTCACCACACCTAACTTATTTACTGCATAGCCAGCCTCCTTTGTTTGTTTATATGTGTGTACATTCAGAATGTGTGTCATTAATAGCCTGATGAGGAGACCTTAGTGTCTCTAAGCTTGGTTTGCTTCTTCTTACCATCGTTTCAGTTAGGCTAGGGTCATACTTTAGGCTGACAGAGCCGCTAAAATCTCTGAAGTTCTGCAGCAGCGCATAGCATTAACGCTATTCGCTGCCAGTGGAATGCAGCCCCATAGCAACCCGGTGTTTACCTTAGCAGTGGGCACCCAAGATGTGCGCTTTATCACACCGCACAGGAAATGTTGTCTGCAGCGTTTTCCTGTGTGCTCTGCTGAAGCGCATGTCCTGCAGCTTTGTGTGTGACCACTGCTAAGGTAAACAACAGGTTGCTATGGGGCCGCGTTCCACTGGCAGTGGACAGCGTTATCGCTGTGCACTGCGGCTTAATTTCAGAGATTTTAGCGGCTCCGTCAGCCTCGAGTCTTAACCTAGCCTTAGGCATTAAAAGGTATCACCCACTGGGGACCCTCAGATTCTAATATTTTTCTGCAATGAAAAACATTTCACTGCCTGAATAAAAATTGTTTGCAGTGCTCTTGTCTGGGTGTGTGTTTTTTGTGTGTGAAAAAAAAAAATAATAAATGCAGCTCACCTGTCCTTTTAGTGCTATGGATGAGAGTTCTAGCAGAGTGCAGAAAAAGAAAAATCCAGCACTTAAAAAATTGTACATTTTTATTTCAGTTCTTTTAAAAGCAATATACAAAAAGAAACACAGAAGTCAATGGAAAGGGTTGTGGGTTTTGAGGCAATGAACCACTTAATCATACCTATTGATTCATGGGACTACATGGATATAAATCCCCAACCTATGTAAACACCTACTATCACATGACACAATTTAAAATAAAAAAAAGTAAAAAAATACCCACTATAAAAACACATTAATATGTCAATAGTAAAAGATTAAATCAATTGGATTAAATCAAACCTTTTATTTAGTCCATCTGGGTGAAAAGTTTCCACCATGATAATCCAATAGGCTTCATGATTCAGTAAGATTCTTCTTTGGTCTCGTTCCCTAGTAGGTCTTTTAACCTTCTCAACATCTAAAATGACAAAGCCTTTCAAATCACCATCATGTGCCTGGAAAAAATGTCAGGATACATTAGAAAGATTTGCTACATCACCACTTACAGAATATGCTCATTGATCCATTGTCTACTATTACATCCAATATATTTTATATCGTGGGCACTTTATACAATAAACAACATAAGAGCTGCTGCAACTTATAAAATTTCTGATGTAGTGCACATTGTCTGAAGCCACCATTTTTAATGATTTAGTGATATAAACATATTTAAATGATTCACATTTTGCAATCCTGCACATAAAAAATCTTTATAAGACAATCAAATACCAGATATTTTATGATCATCCTGAACAAGTCTGAGAGAAAACATCCCTAATAAAGTGGAAGATTTTTTCATTTAAAATACCGTATATACTCGTGTATAAGCCGACCCGTGTATAAGCCGACCCCCCTACTTTTGCCCCAAAAATCTGGAAAAACCTATTGACTCGTGTATAAGCCGAGGGTGGACCTCAGCACAGGTATATAGCCCCCAGCAGTGTGGTATACAGGCCCCCCCAGTGGTAGTACATAGGAGCCCCAGCAGCCCCAGTGGTAGTATATAGGAGCCCCAGCAGCCCCAGTGGTAGTATATAGGAGCCCCAGCAGTATACAGGCAGCCCCAGCAGTATACAGGAAGCCCCAGCAGTATACAGGCAGCCCCAGCAGTATACAGGCAGCCCCAGCAGTATACAGGCAGCCCCAGCAGTATACAGGCAGCCCCAGCAGTATACAGGAAGCCCCAGCAGTATACAGGCAGCCCCAGCAGTATACAGGAAGCCCCAGCAGTATACAGGAAGCCCCAGCAGTATACAGGCAGCCCCAGCAGTATACAGGCAGCCCCAGCAGTATACAGGCAGCCCCAGCAGTATACAGGCAGCCCCAGCAGTATACAGGCAGCCCCAGCAGTATACAGGAAGCCCCAGCAGTATACAGGCAGCCCCAGCAGTATACAGGCAGCCCCAGCAGTATACAGGAAGCCCCAGCAGTATACAGGCAGCCCCAGCAGTATACAGGCAGCCCCAGCAGTATACAGGAAGCCCCAGCAGTATACAGGCAGCCCCAGCAGTATACAGGCAGCCCCAGCAGTATACAGGCAGCCCCAGCAGTGTATACAGCCCCAGTGGTAGTATATTGCAG
The DNA here is from genome assembly GCA_033576535.1 of Allobates femoralis. Classification (NCBI taxonomy): domain Eukaryota; kingdom Metazoa; phylum Chordata; class Amphibia; order Anura; family Aromobatidae; genus Allobates; species Allobates femoralis. The sequence goes on from JARQOC010000003.1 coordinate 506,343,334, forward strand.
CCCCCGCGGTAGTATACAGCAGCCCCCGTAATCCAGGGCCCCCCCAGCCTCTCTCCGGTCACCTGGAAAGGAAACTATACTTATCCGCAGTGTCCGCTGTCCGCGCCCGCTCGCATCTGCCGACATCGCGATCCTCCATCTTCATGCGGCGTCTTCCTGTTTCCTGTGCGCGTCGCAAGGAATGACGTCATTGCTGCGACGAGCACAGAAACAGGAAGACGCCGCATGAAGATGGAGGATCGCGATGTCGGCAGATGCGAGCGGGCGCGGACAGCGGACACTGATAAGTATAGTTTCCTTTCCAGGTGACCGGAGAGAGGCTGGGGGGGCCCTGGATTACGGGGGCTGCTGTATACCGATGTATACACCGGTATGTACCGATGTATACATCGGTATACAGCACTGACTCGCGTATAAGCCGAGGGGGGTACTTTTCAGCCCAATTTTTGGGCTGAAAAACTCGGCTTATACGCGAGTATATACGGTAACCATTTTTATTACATTATTTAAAGGGGGCTCCCCCTTAAGAACATGCAGATATATTTTCACTACATTTTTATCTAATTGTATCCCTTGCTATAAGTGCTGACAAATATAAGTTTTTCATGTTTTTTTCTTTCAGGTTTAGTTTTAAAAATTAAATCTTGCTGTGATTTTTTTTTACAAGCTTAATGTAATTCCCATTCCTGATAACCTCTGACTGACAACCGATGACAAATAACAGATTTCTCCAATACATATCTTTCCTCTTCAGAAAAATTACATTTTCATCTTGTCAACTCACCTACAGGGATATTAGTTTAAAGGCTTGGAGTGGCACAAATCGGCTCTCAATATAGTATTTTCTGCGGAAATTTTCCTGTGAGCATATGTCCCCACCCCTCTCTCTGTCCGCTTCAAGCACTAAATCAAAAAAACAAATGGAATTATTTTTAAAATTATGGTTAAAAATGATTACATTAATTTTTACTGAAAAAAATCAATTAGGAATGGTGTGAAAAGATAATGAGAATATCATCCATGTATCTGACATACCACACCATAGTGTAAAGGGATTAAGAGTGGAAAAATAATAAATCTATTCTACCCCCAAGCAAAAAAAGTTTAGAAAAAGATGGGGAAAATTTTGATCTCATCAAAGCTCCCTTACACTGAACAAAAATTGACCATTAAACATAAAAAAATTATGTTTAAGCAAATAATCAAGGGCAAAAAAAATTAAGGCTATAAGATTTTCTCCAATGCAGCTAGAAAATGATTTGATGTCACAAGACACCCAGAGCGATGTAATCGAGTAATTAACCTGACTGACTGATCACACCATGATCGCGCAGGAAAGTGCTGAATATGGACACTTTTCTGCATGATTTCTGCAGGAGCCAGGCTGTCAGCTGTGCCCGGTTCTTGCACTCATCATGCTGCCTGTGCTTGCCCATGCCTTCACTCCTGTGCCTGCTCCCCTCTTCCTCCATCCACTCTTCCTTTTTTTCCCCTCTTCCTCTGTCTGCTCTCCTCCTCCATTTTCTCCCCTCCCGCCCTGTGCCCGCTTCCCTCTTCCTCTGTCCACTACGCTCCTCTGTCTTCTCCCCTCCTGTCCCTGCTACCCTCTTCCTTTCTTTGCTCCCTTCCTCCTTCCGCTTCCCTCCAGGCCTGTGCCCACTTTTCTCAGACTCATCCCGTGCATGGAGGAGATGAGGCTGAGGAAGAGCGATCTGACAGCAAGGGACAGATCTGTGCTATCTCTGTCCTTTGCTCTGTGTCATCCTCTAAGTGCTGCGATCTTACTGATTACAGCACTTGGAGTCCAGGAAGAGGGAGTGCACGGTTACTCACCTCTACCCTATCCTAATGTAATTACAATTGATCGATTACCATGGTAACTCGACATTGCCATGGTAACCCAACATTGCCATGGCAACATGTGATCACCTGACCCAAGCCTCACAGATCATATAATCCTTGGGACTTGGGCTTGCAGCACTGACAGCTGCACTGTATGGCAGATTATTGTCATATATTGCAGCATCAGTGAGACCCCAGACATTGCAGAAAAAGGACCATTGATTTCTTGCTGCAGTCTCTGGAGGCGACGTAGTGATGTGGGACAATCTTTTTGGATTATGTTGGAGGATATATGGGAGTAATAGATATGGATTTCAAATATGTGTTTGTGTTTTTTGCTCTAATAAAATGATTTTTTCACAGTGTGGTGTCTTATTTACCGTTTACTTAGAGGTTCGTAATGGCAAGGTCTAACATTGGCCCGACATTATGAACCTCGGGCCTAGTGTCAGCTGCCAATACAAAGCAGAGATTAACCCCTTTATTACTCAGTTTGCTACCAGCACCAGAGAAACTGGAAGGGTCTGGGTACAGTGACAAGAAATGGCGCTTCTAATAAATGAGCCATTTCCTGGGGAGGCTGCGGGCTGCAATTTGCAGCATGGTAGACCCAGAACACTTGGGCCTCTCCACGCTGAGGATTCCAGCCCACAGCTGTGTAGTTGTACCTGGCTGGAAACCAAAAATATGGTGAAGCACCACATCAGTTTATTTTAAATTATTTCAAGAAATAATTAAAAAAGGGCTCTGCTTTATTTTAAATCATGTGCAAGTACAAATGGAGTTCTTATATTGCAAATGTTTATTCATTTATCTTATATAAAAAGACAAAAGATGGTCAATCACACACAAGGGATCTCACTAGGGTGTTCAAGTAAGGCCAATGTAAAGGTCAGGAATTGTTACATCCTTGCAATTATCCGCAGTACAGAGAAAAACATCATCATGTCAGTGTGCAACATTTTCCATACACTCAGCTTCAATCATGTATGTTACTCTACTGTACTACAATCACATGGAGAAATAAACTACAGGGAACGTGAAACCCCCACCTACACTGTATAGAGGTCTAACTATAGTCCTCCCTTTTGGGAGACAAAAAACTACAGCATCGATCATCAATTCACCGACAACATAATTTTACTGGAACATGGGTATCCACCTAACTCAAAGGGTCCGGATTAAATAGTAATGAGCTTACCCATGTGTGCTGGATAGCAGGATGCCAGCAGATTCCGACACGTGTGCCCAAGGCCGTTTCGGTGTGTACCTTCCTCAAGGGTAGCAGTGCCTAGTGTCCCTTCTTAATCCCATTTATACCCCCCTTAAGATGACATCTCCCCGCCCGCCACACTGCTGTCCCATTTGCACTACTGCTGTGCACCCGGATGATGTGTCCACAATCTTCTGGCGCCTCCAAACCACGCGCCAACGCTACGGCGTTTCCTGGGCAACGCCGATCGTCATGCGTAGTGGACATTCTGAAGGCGCCATGTGCAGACACCTCGGGGTGCGTAGAAGCGTGACTAGGTCAAGAGTGGGAGGGACATACGTGAAACAGTAAATCATCTCAAACACCTTCTGGGTAAGTTATTACAATATCACAACATTGTTGTACATCCATATGGAATAGTTCAACACACATTATCCTTATTCTACAACATAATGCAACTTATGTCTTATTATAATTCTGACCATAGTATACAGTCATGGCCAAAGGTTTTGAGAATGACACCAAAATTATATTTTCACATGATCTGCTGCCATCTGGTTTTTATTTGTGTTTGTCTGATGTTTATATCACATACAGAAATATAATTGCAATCATATTATGAGTACCAAAAGGTTATATTGACAGTTAGAATGAGTTAATGCAGCAAGTCAATATTTGCAGTGTTGACCCTTCTTCTTCAGGACCTCTGCAATTCTCCCTGGCATGCTCTCAATCAACCTCTGGACCAAATCCTGACTGATAGTAGTCCATTCTTGCATAATCACTGCTTGCATTTTGCCAGAATTTGTTGGTTTTTAATTTTAACAAGGGCAAAGGATAAAATGGATCATAAAATTCACTGGGCAACTTGTCCTGAGTGCGCTGACCTCATATGTGGCAGAAAACTACTGTTTATTCACACGGCAGGGCTCGGATGGGAGGGAGTGACATTTTAGAATACAGATTTTGATGGAATGGTCTGTGTGTGTCATGTCTTGTTTGGAGAGCTCCGCTGCACCGAATCATTGGAAGGCCCCCATGAGTTACCATATTTTGGAAACTAGACCCACAAGGAATTTATTTGGATGAGCGGTGAACACGTGAAAAGTTGGCATTTGGTATCCCCATGGTGTGGAGAGAGCAATAAAGTCATTCCACAGACTGTTACTTCTGTTTAGTGAAAACATCAGGATTTAACAGGAAAAATAAAAGTAAAATAGAATATCCAAATCTACCATCAGTAGTGATGGGCGAGTCCTAAATTACTCGGAATCGCTTGACTCTAGCGAGTCCGAGCCCGGGACTCGCTACTCGTTGCGAGTCTAGCGAGTCCAATGTTAATGAATGGGGAAGCGAGTAATAGCAAGTAATGTGCGATTTACAAATCGCAGACATGTCTCGGAAAGCGCTCCCATTGCCGTTTTGGAAACCCCACTCGCAACAGTTTTTTGCTGCAACATGTCGCGTCCCTGGTGCGGACGAGACTGTGTGATCTGTACGCAGGCGTCACATATGGGAGTGAATGGGTGCGCACGGTCCAGCGCTGTCAAGTGCAGCACCGTGCGCTCCCATTATAAAGATAGGAGCTGGCGGCCGCTGCGGTCACATTGCGGATCCCCTCTGCAGAACGCTGCGGAGGGGTCTGCAAATGTGAACCCAGCCTAAGCTATGAGGTCAGTCCTGTGTGCACTGTAAGGCTGCTCCTCCCTGCCTGCCTGTCTGCCTACAGTCCTCTACACAGTACTCCTCTGTCCTCCTAGTAGCTCTCAGAAGAGCTGTTTGGGTTAAATATAAGGAATCTTGAAGTATCCCTACACTGACTGACACTCCCTATGATCTGCTCCAGCATCTACCTCACCCTGCACTAGGCTCAGATCGTCACAGGAATGTGGAGGAAATGGCGGTGGCAAGGCTTATATACAGCCTCGCCTCTCATACATGACATAGGCATCACGATGGACAGAAGCCAATCATAGTCCTGCCACAACCAACATGGCTGTGGCATTACTGAATATGATTGGCTAACATGCTTGTCCATCTTCACAAGTTTTCTGACCTAACACGCTAGGCTGTCTCGGGAGCTTTGTCAGAAAATAACAGATTCTGTATTCGCGAGTCCTGAATACAGTATTCAGGACTCGGATTCGTAGACTCGCTCAGACTCGCTGCTTTGGGAAGATTCAAGCTACATAGCGATGTGATATAGCGAGTCTAGCGAGTGAGAAAAAGTAAACTCTGAAAAAACTAGGATTGCCATTGACTTGCATTGGACTCGTTACTGTGCGAGTAATCGCTGGGAAACTCGCAGAGTACCGAGTCCTGCGAGTCCCTTACTACTCGCTGAGTAACGAGTCCTAGCGAGTAGACTCGCCCATCCCTAACCGTCAGCTATCAGACCAATGCCTCATTCAGCTGAAATTCCAGTGCCAGTTTTCGAACAGCTACCATCTCTAGAAGTTCTGAGTGATGTTGACGAACACAGTGACAGCAATGATGCAGAATTTGATATTCACAAGGATTCAGTTCGTAAGGGATTTGATCAGCACGAGTTAAATGATTTAGCACGTGAATTGGGCTTATCAAAAAAAGCTTCAGTCAGGGAAAGACCTTACTACCCCTAAAAATTTTAGGCCTATCGCGCTGCTAAATTGTGACGTTAAAATTTTTACTAAATTGCTGGCTTCTCGCCTAAATCAAATCATCCCCGACCTGGTCTCATCGGACCAGGTTGGGTTTGTAAGAGGAAGAGAGGCAAAAGACGGAATACGCCGGATGTTGAACCTAGTTCGGGTAGCAGAATTGTCAGGCCTCCCCAGTGCATTCCTGTCACTGGACGCAGAGAAAGCCTTTGACAGGGTGCACTGGGGATATGTCAAGGGGGTTCTTCAAAAGTTTGGGTTGATGGGTCCAATTTTGTCTGTGATATTAGCAATATACTCCGGGCCAGCGGCTAGAGTATGGATAGCGGGGGTCCTATCTAGACCTTTTGATATAACAAATGGGACACGTCAAGGTTGCCCCCTGTCCCCAATAATTTTTGCTCTATGTATGGAGCCATTGGCAGAAAGGATTAGGAATTCTTCATTAATCTCAGGGGTGAAGGTAGGGACAGCTGCTCATAAAATCAGTCTTTATGCAGATGATGTTATTATTTCTTGTGTGAACATTGAGCAGTCCTTCTCTGCAGTTTTATCTGAATTAGGGGAATTTAGCAGAATATCTTATTATAGATTAAATACGAATAAATCAGTGATTCTCCCTATAGCGGTATCATTAACCTCCCAGGAACATTTAAAGCGGCTTTTTCCTTTCCAGTGGATGGACAAAGGTATTCCATACCTGGGTATAACTCTGACTACGTCAGACTGGATAATTAAAGTCAACTTTACAAATCTTCATACAAAAATTAAAGTATTATTAGAGGGGATGCATCAAATTACATCATCTTGGATAGCTCGTATAAATATTTTTAAAATGATGATCCTCCCTAAAATTTTATATTATTTCAGGACTCTTCCTCTGGATATCCCAAAAAAATTTATTTATGGTTTGCAACGCCTAGCTAGTAAGTATGTCTGGGCCCATAAAAAAACGCGTATAGCTAAAACAATACTATACCTTCCATTAGAGGCAGGTGGGATGGGGTTACCAGACTTAATGTTGTATCATAAGGCCTCAGTCTTGATTGGTTTACATGAATGGTGGCAGATGACTGGTGATCAGAAATGGTTACAGATTGAAAAATTTTATTCAAGACGAGGTTCCACCAGATTAGCATTGGAATCAGAGGTAATTCAGACAAGCACTTATTCTCCCTTATTGCCAACAATGCGGGCGGCAGTGAGGCTTTGGAGGACAATGGTTCCGTCCCTTATTAGGGTACCTCGAGCGTCAATATCGGTATATGCTATCGAGTCCCATATTCCATATTTAAACCTTCAATTATGGTGGGATGCGGGAATCCAAACTTTGGGAGAGATGGAGGGAAATATGGGGCTCCTCCCTTTTGACCAACTATCCAATAAATATACTGGGATACGTAGACCATTCTACCAATACCTACAAATTAGACACCTATTTGATAATATTTCATCTTTAGGACGTACTGACTCTGGGGAGGGGAGAATAAACAAATGCTTTCTGGCCTCGGATTCAAATACAAGGGGAATTTCTGCGTTTTATAAGTCTTTAATAGTCCCAGTTGAAAGAATCAAAGCCTCTTACATGGAGAAATGGGAACAGGAGCTGGGAGAATCAATAGATTTAGAAGCCTGGGGGAATAGTATAAAGGAGATCAAAAGAGTGTCTTCATGTATAAATCACATGGAACAACTGAAGAAAACGCAACTGAGATGGTATTGGTGCCCAAATAGAATTGCTAAGTTCAGCCCGCACCTCTCTTGCTTATGCTGGCGAGGTTGCGGACAGGTAGGCTCTCAGAAACATGTTTGGTTTGCGTGTCTAGCTCTTGCCCCTCTTTGGGCAGTAATAGCGCAGGTGATCTTGGAAATTACAGGAGTCGCGGTACTAATTAATCCTTGAATGGCGATTCTTCATATTGGCTTGGAAAATATTCCAAGTCAAATAAGAGGGTTAGTTTCGCACATATTGATAGCAACCCGTATATTGTTGGCAACGAAATGGAAAGAAGTTCCTCCTCCAAATATAAAAGAGATAATAGAAAGAGTAAATTTACACTGTAAATATGAATTAATGTTGGTTCAATCTAACTCAAGGAAAAGAAAGGTAACAATGATGTGGCAGCCCTGGGTAGTTAGTAAATATTATATAGCCTAGAAAAAGGGTATGGATACTATGATGTCGTTATGAGGTTGATTTGATTTGATTACGATGCAAATAAGCTAGTTTTGATTTATTGTATCATAATACTAATTTATTTATAACAATTTGCACTTTACCCAGAAGTGTTTTGTGAACATCGATTGTATGATCCTCTTTCTTTTCCCCTTTTTTTTTTTTCTATTTTTTATTTTTTTTTCTTCTCCTTTACTGTTATTATTGATATATGTGATTTGGCTTCTATTGTTTGTTGTTATGTTGTTAAATTATGTGGGAAAAAAAATTGAAAATAAAATATTTAAAAAAAAAAAAAAAAGCTTCAGAATTACTAGCATCAAGGCTGAATGAGAAACAGTTACTTGAACAAGGAGCGAAGGTATCATACTTTCGTACTAGAGAAAGTACATTTTTGCAGTACTTTTGGTGTGACAGCGGTTTTGTGTTTTGCCATAATATTCCTGGTTTACTACAAGAATTAGGGCTTTCAATCTACAATCCAAATGAATGGCAACTGTTTATTGATAACTCAAGTGTGTCCTTCTACACAATGGCAATTTATTTGGTGCAGTCCCTATTGGGCATTCTGTCTCTCTTCGTGAAGAACATGGAGATGTAAAGAGAGTTATTGAGTTATTGAAATATGACACACAATTGGATCATCTGTGTTGACCTTAAAATGGTTTGCTTCCTTCTTGGTCAGCAACGTGTGTACACAAAGTATCCCTGCTTTCTCTGTATGTGGGATAGCAGAGCTCGAGAAAAGCATTGGGATGAGTCGAATTGGCCTCCAAGATCTGGTCTTAAACCTGGAGATCCTAACATTCTACATCAGCCACTTGTTGACAGGAAGAATATACTATTCCCACCTTTGCACATAAAACTAGGTCTCATGAAGCAATTTGTAAAAGCATTGCCAACTGACGGCGACTGTTTTATGTTTTAAGTACATCATGTTGGCACTTCCTGGACTGTCCATTGAAAAAATCAAGGCTGGTGTGTTTGATGGTCCACAAATTCGACAGCTCATCAAAGATGAACATTTCACCGGGACTATGTCAGATCTTCAGAAGAATACTTGGTTATCATTCAAAGACGTCGTCAAGAACTTTCTTGGAAATACACGTGCAAGTAATTACAAAGAAATTGTTCAGAAACTATTGGAGAGCTACAAAGCGCTTGGTTGCAACATGAGTATTAAACTACATTTTCTGCATTGCCATCTTGCCAACTTTCCGGAAAATCTTGGTGCTGTTAGCGATGAGCAAGGTGAACGATTTCACCAAGATTTGAAGGTTATGGAAGACCGTTACCAGGGTAGATGGGATGTACATATGATGGCTGACTATTGCTGGAGCATCAAACGTGATTGTCCTCAAGTTAAACACTCCAGAAAAAGCTATAAACATTTTTTACCTTAAATACTTGTGTATATATATATATATATATATATACAGTTAGGGCCAGAAATATTTGGACAGTGACACAATTTTCACGAGTTGGGTTCTGCATGCCACCACATTGGATTTGAAATGAAACCTCTACAACAGAATTCAAGTGCAGATTGTAACGTTTAATTTGAAGGGTTGAACAAAAATATCTGATAGAAAATGTAGGAATTGTACACATTTCTTTACAAACACTCCACATTTTAGGAGGTCAAAAGTAATTGGACAAATAAACATAACCCAAACAAAATATTTTTATTTTCAATATTTTGTTGCGAATCCTTTGGAGGCAATCACTGCCTTAAGTCTGGAACCCATGGACATCACCAAACGCTGGGTTTCCTCCTTCTTAATGCTTTGCCAGGCCTTTACAGCCGCAGCCTTCAGGTCTTGCTTGTTTGTGGGTCTTTCTGTCTTAAGTCTGGATTTGAGCAAGTGAAATGCATGGTCAATTGGGTTAAGATCTGGTGATTGACTTGGCCATTGCAGAAAGTTCCACTTTTTTGCACTCACGAACTCCTGGGTAGCTTTGGCTGTATGCTTGGGGTCATTGTCCATCTGTACTATGAAGCGCCGTCCAATCAACTTTGCAGCATTTGGCTGAATCTGGGCTGAAAGTATATCCCGGTACACTTCAGAATTCATCCGGCTACTCTTGTCTGCTGTTATGTCATCAATAAACACAAGTGACCCAGTGCCATTGAAAGCCATGCATGCCCATGCCATCACGTTGCCTCCACCATGTTTTACAGAGGATGTGGTGTGCCTTGGATCATGTGCCGTTCCCTTTCTTCTCCAAACTTTTTTCTTCCCATCATTCTGGTACAGGTTGATCTTTGTCTCATCTGTCCATAGAATACTTTTCCAGAACTGAGCTGGCTTCTTGAGGTGTTTTTCAGCAATTTAACTCTGGCCTGTCTATTTTTGGAATTGATGAATGGTTTGCATCTAGATGTGAACCCTTTGTATTTACTGTCATGGAGTCTTCTCTTTACTGTTGACTTAGAGACAGATACACCTACTTCACTGAGAGTGTTCTGGACTTCAGTTGATGTTGTGAACGGGTTCTTCTTCACCAAATAAAGTGTGCGGCGATCATCCACCACTGTTGTCATCCGTGGACGCCCAGGCCTTTTAGAGTTCCCAAGCTCACCAGTCAATTCCTTTTTTCTCAGAATGTACCCAACTGTTGATTTTGCTACTCCAAGCATGTCTGCTATCTCTCTGATGGATTTTTTCTTTTTTTTCAGCCTCAGGATGTTCTGCTTCACCTCAATTGAGAGTTCCTTTGACCACATGTTGTCTGGTCACAGCAACAGCTTCCAAATGCAAAACCACACACCTGGAATCCACCCCTGACCTTTTAACTACTTCATTGATTACAGGTTAACGAGGGAGACGCCTTCAGAGTTAATTGCAGCCCTTAGAGTCCATTGTCCAATTACTTTTGGTCCCTTGAAAAAGAGGAGGCTATGCATTACAGAGCTATGATTCCTAAACCCTTTCTCCGATTTGGATGTGGAAACTCTCATATTGCAGCTGGGAGTGTGCACTTTCAGCCCATATTATATATATAATTGTATTTCTGAACATGTTTTTGTAAACAGCTAAAATAACAAAACTTGTGTCACTGTCCAAATATTTCTGGCCCTAACTGTATATATATATATATATATATATATATATATATATCCTTTGTAAAAAAACATGATAGTGTTAAAAAACATATTTGTCATGCCTATTTCTTATATATTTCATTTTTTGTTCATATTTGTACTATTTAAAAAAAAAAAAACAACACTTTTTAGGTACAGTAGTTTACAAATTTTTGAGAAGACAAAAATTCTATAGTTCAAAAACTTGACGTGATAGAGAAAAACTGAGATCATTTCTGGATTCAGCATCCAAAAATTAATTACGGTAAGAACAGTTGTCTGACCTAACTCCTAAAAAATTGTGTTCCCCAGTGTTATCAATCAAAAACTAAGAAGTGAAAACACACAAAACAGAGAAAAATCATATATTTGGAATAAAACACTCTGACATCCCTGTTTCACTTCTTTATTACCACCAAATATACCCTCCAACGGTAATCCACAGCCAGCACAAATTGTTTCGTGACAAACCATCTTAGGGTGCTTTCACATCAGCGTTTTTCGTAACTCGCGGCAGATGCGGTGAAAAAACCGCATCTGCCGCGTTTGCCGCATAACCGTTCCACTTGCGGCACGGTTGCGGTTTTTCCCATAGGAAGTATAGGGGGACTTGCGGCAGATGCGGCAAGTGCGGTTTTGCACTTGCGGCAGGTGCGGCAGCGAAAAAAAACGCGGTCAGCCGCGGTTTTTTTCGCTGCCGCACCTGCCGCAAGTGCAAAACCGCACTTGCCGCATCTGCCGCAAGTCCCCCTATACTTCCTATGGGAAAAACCGCAACCGTGCTGCAAGTGGAACGGTTATGCGGCAAACGCGGCAGATGCGGTTTTTTCACCGCATCTGCCGCGAATTACGAAAAACGCTGATGTGAAAGGGCCCTTAGCTCTGTTTCATCTCGATAAGTGGAGATGTGTCTGCCCACCCGGAATAGTGCTCAAACACTGACATCTGGCTTTCTGAACTGAGCTGTGACATTAAACAGTTAATCTGAGGACAGAGCATTCACAGCTCTTTAGAGTCATCAGACTAACTCTCTCATGGCACCACAACCACAGGAACATCCATGTGTCAGTGTGAACCTGCTGTGCCAGGTGAATGGACATGTGTCTGCTCGCAGGGATGTAGCAGTGCTGCAGATCTTCAAGGAGCATTTCTGTGGACTAATATCTGAGGGTATATTTGGTCTTATAAATGGGTGACAGCGGGTTGTCTGTGTGTTTTGTGTACCATAAATTAATTTTCACCTTGTGTTTTCTTTCTAATAAAGGATTTTTCTCTTTATCTGTGCGTTGTAACTATTTAGTCACTGGATTGGTAATGCTGGGGTATCAGACACTACAAAATTATCAATTCAGGGTTGGATCACAGCTGACAATAATCATCGGACATTAACCCGATCTATTACTCCAACTGAAACTGCCCCAGGGCAGCGGAAAGAGCTGAGGTGAAGTGCCAGGATTGGCGCATGTTATGAAGGCCCCATTTCTGGGGCAGCTGCAGCCTGCTATTTCTATAGTGGTGACGGCCTGTGAAAAATGTCTCTTCCCACCCTCAGAATACCAAACCCCAGATGTCAGCTTTACCTTGGCTGGTAGTCCAAAATGGTAGGACTCTACATCATTTTTTTTCCAAATGATTTATTTATTTTTAAATGAATAGTTTGAAAAAAATAGCATGGGGTGACTTCTCTTTTGGATTACCAGTCAAGATAAAACTGTCAGCTGTGGTCAGCAGGCTCTACCTCTCTGCTGTACCCTAGTTGGCCAATGAAAAATACGGCGTACCCTATGTAATTATTTTTATTATTTATTTGTAGCTAAATAAAAGGCCCTTTAGTGCAATATGAAAGGCTCAAAAGGGTGCATGCTTACAATATTTAGGAGGGTGGGTCACTGTATAGCTGTTTAATATCCATATATCTATCATCTATTCTTTTTATCTATCTATATATCTATCAATCCATCCAATTGAACAGCTGAAAACATGTGTAATCTTTAAAATCTTTTAAAAAATTATCACGCAGCAGCCGCCTCACCAGTGGCGCCTCAATTACATGCGACATTCCTGTTACTTCGATAAAGCTCTCTAGCTGTTCTGGTGCATAGGCAAGCAGGATAATGATATTTGAAGTTGATGCCAGCTGGGTAATGTCAGTTGACATCAAACCCAGAGGTTCGTAATGATGAGGCGTCAATCAGATACCCAATATTACTGGCCAAGTCAGTAAGGTGTTAGGTCCCCGGGCACTGCTCCCCAGCTCACCTCTCCCGGGTCGGCATCCTCTGGTCCTCTGCCGATCGGGCATCCAGCATCCAGGAGTACTGTGTCTCAGAGCCGTCGCCGGGTTCCTTTCCTGTCATCTGACCACTTGGCTCACACATGAGCACATTACAATGGTCGTATTCTTGTGACCAATCAGCGGTGCACTAGGTGCACTCCTCCACTGTGACTCTAGGGACCAGCATGGTTCAACCTGACACTCCCCTCGACCAATAGTTGCTCTTCCTCTGGTATATCAGGCCACCTCCACTGATGGGAGGTGCCTGATTATTAAGTCATTTTGCTTCTGCCTTGCTGACTGTTGGTCAGGCCTTCCTTGTACTCTGTTTCCTGGAATCCCTGCAGTGCTCTTTTCCAGTAGCACCATTCCTGTTTTTCTAGCTTTGTACCCTGTTACCCCGGACTCCTTAGCTGTGCCGTAGCATAGCCTAACCTTACGAGCCGCCCCCCTGGTACTAGCAGCTGGGGTATTTAGACCCCTGGGCTTGCCCCTGACAAACTCTGTATAGGGGTTGGTTAAAATTAGGACCAACTCACGCAGGGGAGTTCAGTACCACGGCCCTGTTGATCCACTCTAGGGCGCCTTCCCCCGGAAGCGTGACAGAATAATCAGGCCATGGATCCCGCTGTTACCTTGTTCTCAGAGCAAAAGGAGCTGGTTTATCATCGGGAGAGTCGGAGCCGCATAGCGGCTTGTCTTCAGTCCATAGATACCCTGCAAACCTCCTACCCGGCACACGCCGGTCAGCCTGCGAGCCTACAGCAGGAGCTGTCAGCACAATGAGATATGCGGTCTTGCATATCCTCCGTGGAGGATCATCTGGACTCCGTGCAATCTGCATCAACGGCCTCGGCCCAGGCTGTATCCTATGACCACTCCCCGGGTGGCGTCCCGAACTTTCTCGCCTTGGGAGACCACGTAGATACGGCGGAGACCCTGGGATGTGCCGCTGCTTCCTCAACCAGTGTCGCTTACACTTTGAACTACTGCCACAGCAGTACCCCACCAATCGAGCCAAAGTGGCTTTCGTGGTGTCCCACCTGGAGGGCGAGGCTCTGGCGTGGGTTAACCCTCTATGGGAGCATGATGACCCAGTGGTCTTCTACTTGTCAACCTTTCTGGAGACATTCCGGAGGGTCTTCTATGAACCCAGTCGGGTCGCGTCTACTATGGAGTCACTCTTCATCCTCCGTCAAGGGACGCTCACTGTTGGGCAATACGCCATCCGTCTCCGCATCCTCTCCTCCTAGGTGAGATGGAATAACAAAGCGCTGACCGGAGCTTTCTGGCGTGGCCTGTATAAAGAACTCGTGGGTCGGGATATACCAGACCAGCTGGAGGACTTGATGTCTCTAGCCACGACTTGTGTTTCCAAGATCGCTCCCATGAAGCCGCCAGGGAGAAGAAATCCGTCCTGTACCGGTATTGTCCTGAAAGACCTGGAGAAGTCCTCCACCTAGGTCGCATAAGAGAAACCATCCTAGGTGAGAATGATGCCTCTCAACCCCTCACCCTGCCCGTGCAGGTGATACGTCCGCAGAGACGCTTTTCTGAGTTAGCCTACATAGATTCTGGGGATGCAGGAAATTTCATTCGGCAAGAGGTGGTGACTCGACTTGGATTCTCTATAATACCTCTGGTGACGCCTCGCGTGATTGCATCGGTAGATGGCAGACCACTGCAGGAGATCGTCACCAAAGTGACAGAGGAGGTGGACGTGAAGATTGCGGCTCTACATTGTGAAAAGATCGCCTTCTACGTCATGCCTGGTGTCTCCCATGCCCTGCTCTTCGGGCTTCCCTGGCTTCGGGTTCATGAACCTGTCCTGGACTGGCGCTCCGACGATGTGCTGCGATGGAGTCCTCTCTGCCATGAGAGATGTCTGAAGTTTGTTCTGCCACCTGGTTCCCCTCAACCAGCTTCTATTCTTCCTGGTTTACCGACTGCCTATTGGCAGTACGTGGATGTCTTCAATAAGACGGAGGCAGAGGTCCTCCCGCCTCATCGGCCGTATGATTGCCCTATTGATCTGGTTCCTTGTGCCACACCACCTAAGGGACGAATCTACCCGTTGTCTCCAGCCGAGTCACAAGCCATGTCTGAGTACATCACGGACAGCTTGGCTAGGGGCTTCATTCGAAAATCCATGTCCCCTGCTGGCGCTGGTTTTTTCTTTGTGAAAAAGAAGGAGGGCACCCTTCGACCCTGCATAGATTACAGAGGCTTGAATGCCATCACCCTCAAGAACAAATAACCCCTGCCGCTGATTCCAGACCTCTTTGACAGGCTCAAAGGGGCTCGCATCTTCACGAAATTAGACCTCCGAAGAGCATACAACCTGGTTCGCATACGTGCCGGAGACGAATGGAAGATAGCTTTCAACACCAGGGATGGCCATTATGAGTATTTGGTCATGCCGTACGGGTTGTGTAACACTCCAGCAGTGTTTCAGGAGTTTGTCAATGACATCTTTCGTGATCTGTTGTACACGTGTGTGGTGGTATATTTGGACGATATCCTCATCTTCTCCCCGGATTTGTCCTCTCATAGACGGGACGTGCGGCGAGTCCTTCTGCGACTAAGGAGGAATCGGTTGTATGCCAAGATGGAGAAATGTGTCTTTGAGCAGAC
Organism: Allobates femoralis; assembly: GCA_033576535.1. NCBI lineage: Eukaryota > Metazoa > Chordata > Amphibia > Anura > Aromobatidae > Allobates > Allobates femoralis. The sequence continues at coordinate 506,359,198 of JARQOC010000003.1, forward strand.
CTCTTTGCCCTTTCTCGGATACATAATCTCTAACTCCGGATTACGGATGGATCCCGATAAGCTCTCTGCCGTGCTGAAGTGGCCCCATCCTGTGGGGACTAAGGCTATTCAGCGGTTCCTTGGTTTTGCAAATTATTACCGGCAATTCATTCCCCATTTCTCGTCCTTGATCAAGCCCATCATGGCTCTCATCTGTAAGGGTACCTTTACACGTGGCTACATTTCTAGGGTGGCTACAGGTAACTTACTGGTTGAGGTGAAATCATGGAGAGATTATTCCATTTGTACACAGCAACAAGATAGAACCTTGTCTCCATGATTTCACTGCAACCAGTAAGTTACCTGTAGCCACCCTAGAAATGTAGCCGCGTGTAAAGGTACCCTAAGGGAGCAAAAACCTGCGACTGGACCCCAGAGGCCAAGAACGCCTTTTCCACCTTAAAGCGCTCATTCTCCGATGCTCCTGCCTTGCACTGACCAGAGGTGGACAGACAGTACATCGTACAGGTAGACGTCTCCTCCATAGGAGCAAGGGCTGTTCTCTCCCAGAAATCCTCTTCAGGTCGGTTAGTCACCTGCGGGTTTTTCTCCAAAGTCTTTACCTCATCGAAGTGCAACTACTCTATTTGGGATCGTGAATTGCTGGCCATCAAACTGGCACTGGAGGAGAGGCGACACCTCCTTGAGGGTGCCGTTCATCCGTTTATTATCTACACGGATCACAAGAACCTGGCTTATCTCCAGTCCGCCCAGAGGCTCAGCCCCTGGCAGTTCCGGTGGTCCCTTTTCTTTGCCCGTTTCTCTATTGACCTGCACTTCCAGCCTGGCAGTAAAAACGTCAAGACTGATGCTCTGTCAAGGTCCTTCCAGCAGTCGGATGTGGAAGAGGAGACCTTCCATATCATCGATCCTACCAAGATAATTACCGTGGCTCTCTTACGTGTAGCTGGACTTCCACCGGGAAAGACCTTTGTAGCACAGGATCAGAAGAAGGCGGTCCTGGCATGGGGACACTGGACGAGAATCACCGGTCACATGGGAGTTAAAAACACTCTCTCTTTGATCTCTCGTCACTATTGGTGGCCTACTATCCGTCAGACATCCACGACATTGCTGTGTCCTGTCCGTCCTGTGCTAGAAATAAGGTGTCCAGAGAGTTACCGGCTGGACATCTATTGCCTCTCCCGATCCCATCAGCTCCTTGGCAACACATAGCTATGGACTTCATTACGGATCTACCCTGCTCCTCTGGCTGTACAGTCATATGGGTAGTCGTGGATCGCTTCTCCAAAATGGCTCACTTCGTTCCTTTACCCGGACTACCATCCGCTCCTGAGTTAGCCAAGATTTTCATCGAACAGATCTTCCGGCTCCTCGGATTTCCTCGTCACATCATGTGCAATAGGGAGATCAGTTCACTTCCCGGTTCTGGAGGGCGCTGTGCAAGCATATGGACATCACGTTGGACTTCTCCTTGGCTTATCATCCGCAGTCCAGTGGGCAGGTGGAGCGCATTAACCAAGTCCTCACCACCTACCTCCGGCACTTCGCCAGTGCACATCACGATAACTGGACCAGTCTTCTTCCTTGGGTGGAATTGGCTTACAACAATCACTCTAGTGAGTCGTCAGCTAAATCTCCTTTTGTCATGGTATTCGGGCAACATCCTGGTTTACCTCTTCCGTTCTCCACAGCGTCCAGCAACCCGGTGGCCGATACATTGTCCATGGACTTTACCAGGATCTGGAGTGAGACCAGAGACGCCCTTACACAAGCCTCCGCAGGATGAAGAGACTTGCCGATAAGAGACACTTAGATGCACCGTCTTATCTCCTGGGCGATAAAGTGTGGCTGTCTTCCAGGTACGTCAGGTTGAAGGTGCCGTCCAACAAGTTAGGGCTGCGTTATACCGGTCCTTTCAAAGTCCTTGGATGCATCAACAATGTTGCCTACAAGTTGAGACAGCCTGCCTCACTTCGCATCCCCAATTCCTTTCATGTCTAGTTGTTGAAACCAATGGTGCTTAATCTCTTCCATCCATCCTCCGATTCCATGCCACGGCCTCTCAGCTCCGAGAATGTCTATGAGGTCAGGGACATCCTTGTCATGAAGAAGAGTAGAGGCAAGACCCTCTTCTTGATTGACTGGGTTGGCTTCGGTCCTGAGGAGAGGACCTGGGAGCCGCGGGAGAACATTGATGCGCCACGCATTCTGGCGCGGTTCTTAGCGTGCCTTCGGAGGAGGGGGCGTGAGGGAGGGGGTGCTGTTAGGTCCCCTGGCACTGCTCCCCAGCTCACCTCTCCCGGGTCAGCACCCTCTGCTCCTCTGCCGACCGGGCATCCAGCATCCAGGCGTACTGTGTCTCGGAGCCGTCGCCGGGTTCCCTACCTGTCAGCTGACCACCGGGCTCACACATGAGCACATTACAATGGTCGTATTCATGTGACCAATCAGCGGCGCACTAGGTGCACTCCTCTCCTGTGACTTTAGGGGCCAGCACGGTTCAACCTGATACTCCCCTCAACCAATAGCTGCTCTTCCTCTGGTATATCAGGCCACCTCCACTGATGGGAGGTGCCTGATTATTAAGTCAGTTTGCTTCTGCCTTGCTGACTGTTGGTCAGGCCTTCCCTGTACTCTGTTTCCTGGAATCCCTGCAGTGCTCTTCTCCAGTAGCACCATTCCTGTTCTTCTAGCTTTGTACCCTATTATCCCGGACTCCTTAGCTGTGCCGTAGCATAGGCTAACCTTATGAGCCGCCCCCCTGGTACTAGCAGCTGTGGTATTTAGACCCCCTGGGCTTGCCCCTGACAATCCCTGTATAGGGGTTGGTTAAAACTAGGACCAGCTCACCCAGGGGAGTTCGGTACCATGGCCCAGTGGGTCCACTCTAGGGCACCTTCCCCCAGAAACGTGACATAAGGACACAAATGTCAATATTAATACATATGTTATTTGAAGATTAACCCCAATACATTCCTCTTTTCCCACTTTTTTTAATTAAAATCAATTTTTTAAGTTTCCCATTTCACCTAACCCTAAAAAGGCATGCAAAAAAATAATTAGAAAAAAATGAAACCCAAACAAAGTCTGTGACTACACACCCCATATTGTGGTACAGCAGGCACTTTACAGATCCCTGTGGTGTGACAAGCTGTGACTTCAGTGAGGTTGTCTCATGTTACACAACAGGTATCACACAGCAGGGAATCCCACTGTGTGACCTGATATAACCTCAGTGGCATCAGCGCTCCTAACACCAGCTGTCTTGTGAGAGCCATGATATCACAGGAAACGTAGCAAATATATCTCGCTAGTATCATGAAACAGCGCGTGTGAGGAGCAGTGATGTCAGGGAGTGCATTACATTTCAAACTTGCAAGACAGGATCTGTGTGACCCCTCTCATCTGCACTGCAGTAATGTTTGTAATGGCACCGCTTCTCATACAATGCCTGCTTGCCTGCTCTCACAGGATGTGGGGGATTCTTTCTGTGAATATGAAACCCCCATATGCTTGTAAAGCTCTGTGCCCTCAATGCATTGTTTGATGCTTTTTTACGTAGATTTTGAGAATTTGCTTCAAAATCTACATGTCTATTCTGAAGCCAACAAAGTCTATGAGTATTCAAAAGTGCTGTGCCAATGTTGCTTTTTTTCCTTGCCGATTTGGTGCAGATTTTGAGGCAGAAAAAAGAAATCTGCACCAAATCTGATAGGAAAAAAAGCAACATGGGCACAGCACTTCTGAACTCTCATAAACTTTTTTTCCTTTAGGATAGATATGCAGATTTTGATGCAGAGTCTCAAAATCTGCGTAAAAAAAAGCATCAAGTGAAGTACAATTTCCACAAGGCCTAAAAAAGTCCAGTGAGCGGCGTAGTTGTGGTGGAAGCACTCAAGGATTCTTCTTGTCACCTGGCTACCTCCACAGAGACGTCTAGGGCTGGGCTGGGCAACTTCAGTCCTCAAGGGCTGCAAACAATGCAAGTTTTCATAATTTGCCAAGCATTGCACAGGTGGTAATTTAATCACCTGTAGAGGCGATGATTCCAACACCTTGCAATGCTAAGGAAATCCTTTTTAACTGACCTCTGACAGCTGTCCAAAAAGAGCATATAACTTACATTGGGAGCGGGACTTGGGCTACGACTTCACACCGGCCCAGACTCTCCATATATATAAGCACTCCCATGGCCCGATCCAGTGTGTCCGAGCGCAGGAAAACTCCTTCAAAATAATTACGAGATGGTATCATACACCACTCAAGAGTTCTGGCTGGAGTGCAGATGCTTCCTTTGGGTGCTGGAGATACGGAGAGGGTCCTGGCAGCTACTTTCATATTTGGTGGCAATGCCCCGTCATCCTTAAATTCTGGCAACAAGTCAAGAGCCTTGTTAGCACTGTGTTACAGAAAGATTTGAAATTAAAACCAGAGACAGCTTACTGAACTTTTTGATCTAGCCAGAACATAGAAAGGCATAGATCTTGGCTCAACATATTCTCGCTGCTGCCAAACTATTAATACCGGTCCATTGGAAAACCACTAATCTTCCCACATTACTACATCTCCAAGATAAGACATCACAAAGCACCCACTGACCTTGTGGAAACCAGTGGAGGATAACACTGCGGGCACCAGTTAAAGCACTCAAACACAGTGAAACCCAAGGTGCATTGCTCCCTAGAATTTGAATATGCAGATGAAGTCCATGGAGCCTCGGTTAAGAGTCTACAACATGGACACCAGCCAGTTATCCCACCAGGGAAGGACCTAGCTCAGGGTATTAGTAGCCCTTAAGTCACTATCCAGCCATTGCGAGCTTGAAGATATGGCCAGGGGTTTACCATGGACTAGGTATCCAACCACAGACAGCTGTTTCGGGGTTGTTGCCCCTCATCAGTGTGGCGCAGGATGCTGGGTGGGCGCAATGCTTGATAGACAGACATCACAAAGTACCCACTGACCTTGTGGAGACCAGTGGAGGATAACACTGCGGGCACCAGTTAAAGCACTCAAACACAGTGAAACCCAAGGTGCATTGCTCCCTAGAATTTGAATATGCAGATGAAGTCCATGGAGCCTCGGTTAAGAGTCTACAACATGGACACCAGCCAGTTATCCCACCAGGGAAGGACCTAGCTCAGGGTATTAGTAGCCCTTAAGTCACTATCCAGCCCTTGCAAGCTTGAAGATATGGCCAGGGGTTTACCATGGACTAGGTATCCAACCACAGACAGCTGTTTCGGGGTTGTTGCCCCTCATCAGTGTGGCGCAGGATGCTGGGTGGGAGCAATGCTTGATAGACAGACATCACAAAGTACCCACTGACCTTGTGGAGACCAGTGGAGGATAACACTGCGGGCACCAGTTAAAGCACTCAAACACAGTGAAACCCAAGGTGCATTGCTCCCTAGAATTTGAATATGCAGATGAAGTCCATGGAGCCTCGGTTAAGAGTCTACAACATGGACACCAGCCAGTTATCCCACCAGGGAAGGACCTAGCCCAGGGTATTAGTAGCCCTTAAGTCACTATCCAGCCCTTGCGAGCTTGAAGATATGGCCAGGGGTTTACCATGGACTAGGTATCCAACCACAGACAGCTGTTTCGGGGTTGTTGCCCCTCATCAGTGTGGCGCAGGATTCTGGCTGGGTACCAAGATAAGGTATATTTTCTCTATCATGTGGCTGAAACGGTGTCCCTGGTGAACCACTCACAAGCCTTCTTTTTAGACACCTAGCAACCATGTGTTAATTATAGATCCTCTACCTTGACTAAATAAACTGAATTTTAGCATGTCATACCACGCACCCACTTGTGCCGACATCCCTCCTCCCTCCTCCCTTTACCCTCCTCTATACCTTTTCCATCTTTCACCACCTCTGTTATATCTATTCCTACCTCCTTCCCCCCTTGTTTTTTCTTTTACTCTCTATTTTTTATTGTTTGTACTTGTTTTATGGTACAGTTTCTTAATTTTTTGCTTCTCAGGCAAGCCTGGAATATCAGAGCGGATTTAAGTTTTCTTTACTTTATTCTTGTAATAGACGTACACTCCATACCCAGAACGGTTAGTTTTGATTGTTGAAGAATGGTACATTATCACAGTGTGGACTTCATTTTTCACATTGTTTGTTATGATCCCACTATTCAAATCCGCACATTTGTACATAACTTTTTCAGTTACGCAAGTAAGGCTTGTACTCTATATGTGACAGTTATACCTTGTAATGTTTGTCAACTCTTTAATAAAAAGAATTTTGAAAAGAAAAGAAAGAAACCAGTAGACCCGATGGCTGTAAACAATACCTAGCCTTCGATTAGGGTTGTTTTCAGCCACTGGGTCTTCCAATGAGCGTTTTGGCCCCAAACCTTGAAGGAACGTTTTATGGCCATTTTAAAATTTTGAAATTTTTTCTACAAACAAAGCAGCATTCGCCATTTTTTAAGTGAGTTTCTTCGGTTTCCCGACCACAAATCATATCATCAATGTTTGCACCGAATTTGAAATTTGCGAACATGTTTGGGGAAAGTTCGCTCATCTCTAGAAAGGAGTTTTAATGCAACACACTTTTCCAACATGTTGTATGTATTTTTACCCTTTAATTCTGTTGCTGCATATAAATACTGTTTTAACTATAGTGTTACCTGGGACTGTAGGTTTCATCTACATTATATGTAGTCAAAGAATTATCACTATGTCATCTGTGGTGTTACATATTTTGTTTGGGAGTATGGGAGAGGTAGACTACAAAGCTTTTGCTTTGGGTTTCATTTTTTTCTGACCCTAGCAACACCCCTGAAAGGTATTATATGGTACTACAGTATGTGGCTCTAGGGTTGATTTTTTTTTATTGGGTCTCTTCTTTCCTTTGAATAAATGAAAAATATTATATTGTAAATTAGACTTTTACTTTTAAAATGTTTTTTTTTTTAATAAAAAAAAATGGTCTATCTTTTTGATGTAAATAATGAGTTATAAGATCAAACATGTTATAAGCAGCAGTCAAGCCAGTTCATACATGCAGCAGGCCAGCTTATCTTTCTTATGTTTATAAACATCCAATTTATTGAATCGAAGAAGTAAGGTCCTCATTAAAGGAACAACAGCTTGATGGAGGAATGACTTTTGACCCGATGGACCTTCTGGTTCATAAAACCCTCCTCACTGTTGAAAGCAAAAAAAATTAACTTTGATTACTGGTTGCCACCTCTATACTATACAAGAAACCTGATTTAGTACGGAATCAAGTGAGGTGCAAAATCATGTATTCCTTGAAAAACCAAGCAATTTCTAACTACCTGTAAAGTTTTGCTCAGACTATAAAAGATTTGACAAGGAATATATTTAAATTAATTAGCTACAAATATGCAGGTCTAACAATCTTTAATATATTCTAAGCTACATACCATTCACAAGAAAAACAAATTATTCTTGATATCTGCTGCGCTATCAAGTTTGCCAACCTGATATTTTTTCCTTTTCACACTTCCTGCACAAGCTTCTCTGATGTAAAAAAATATATATTTTCGTACGATTATTCTGTTCGGACACTGGGAAATAGAAAAAGTTAGAATTTTTACAGAATAAAAAAAGAGATACATTGTGTGCAGAATTATTAGGCAAATGAGTATTTTGATCATGTGGATTGAGGTAACAGATGAAAGCAGCACTCGTGGATCTTTTGTTCCATATGCTGTTTAATGATCCAGTTTAGGATACATCCATCGGGGAGGGTGTGCAGGGAGGGAGTGTGCAAGCAACGGTGACCGTTTCGAGGATGATACCTCTTCTACGGGCTCTACAAGGGCTCAAAACTAGTGGCTATTTAAAGGCAGCTAATTTGATCCCAAACAGCTGTGCAGTGATTAAAAGCAATGCATAATACTAAAGAAGTGCTTTTCATATTAAAACCATAGATTGTACATGCGAATTTGTTTCTGACTACATGAAGATTACAAAATTCATTATAAAACCATACAATATTCAATATAAACCGTTTTCAATTGGTTGCCTAGATAACAAAACAGGTATAATCAAATAACATGGAGGCGGATTTCAGATCTAATGTATGGGGAGCAGAGCATTGCAACCATATCAGACCGAGTTATTCCCTATTTTCTTTCCTCTCTTTTTTTCTCCTTTTTTTTTTTTTTTTTTTTTTCTTTCTCTTTTTCCCCTCCTTGCTTCTTTTCTTTTTTTGATGGTGCTATTAAATTATAGCTGTTTATCATCAATTTCAACTATATCTAGTTTAGTTCACTATTTATTTGTGAACCTTAAATAATTATTCTTGAGAATATAGTAAATGTAATGTATTTGAGCTAAAATGACCGCTGTGAGGTGTTGCTCTTTGTCATTTAGGAGATGGCACATTAAAGTGCCCTACGCTCCAAAACTTCCTTCTCATTTTTTGTAATTAGTTTTATGATTTCTTTCTTTTATTTTTAACATTCCCTCTTTATTTTTTGTGAACAGGTTTTCAACTCGTTAAGACAGACAAACCTGTGTACATGGGAAAGAGAAGAACCAGTTTTTTCACTGTGATTGCAGAGCAAAAGAACAACTACCCCCAGTGGACACCTGACTCAAACTCACATTCTATATTATTACAACTCAATTGGATGTTTGTTTTTTCTGGCATCGCAAGGATATTTTTTGTTGTTTATTTAATTAATCAATTGTATATTAAATATCTAGCATAGGGAAAAAAAAAAAAAAACTCAGGTCGATAATTAAAGTTGCAATAGTCAAGTGCGATTGAGATTAAATAAATATATGGATCGATTTCACTTACTCGCGTTTTTTTGCTGCCCATAACTTACATTATTCCTTCATATTAAGGGAATTTTTCTTTATCTCTGCAAATAATTGTCAGGAAAATTAATAAAGGAATAGAGGTAATATTCTAACTCATAAAAATATCGCCATATCAATTTTGTCATTTAATCCTCTTGGACCTTGAGCGTCAGAGGAAATGATCCATCTTGATTCCCTTTGTATCAGGTATCTATCGAAATCTCCTCCTCGTGGCAATGCGGCTGGTTTTTCTAACCCCAAAAAAAGAGAACCTCTGGATTACCATTATGGTGTTCTTGGATGTGTTTTATAAGTCTGGGACTACCCTTACCAGATAGAATGGAATTAAAATGTTCTCTGAACCTATGGAATAGGGGTCTTATGGTTTTGCCTATGTAAAAGTGTGAGCAAGGACACATTATAACGTACACAACACCTTTTGTTCTACAGTTTATAAATGAATTCACTGGGATTAGTGTACCATTCAAATTTATGACTGTGCCTGGTTTGAAAAACTTGCACCAATTACAAGTACCACACATATGATTACCTTTGATCGGTGTTCTGGATAGCCAGGAATCAATAGTATTGGGAACATTTTTCAGTTGTTTCTTCACTAATAGATCCCCAATATTTCTGCTGCGTCTGTAGGCCACTACAGGATGTGATGACTCTAGAGAGGGGTTATCTGATTGGATTATGTGCCAATGTTTTTTTATGCATGCAGAGACTTTATCAAACATGGGGCCAAATTTAAAACTAAAAAATAATCTTTTTTGATGATCCTCCTGTTGTTTTTTTGTTTGTCTATTTGAGACAGCCCCAATGGATGGTTTTTCCTCTGCTCTTTTTTTTGCATTGTGTATCAAATTTGATGGATAACCTCTCTGTTGAAAGGCAATGCTGAGCTCATCTGCTTGTATCTTATAATTTGTCTCTGTATTATTAATCCTTTTAACACGTAAGAACTGGCTGTATGGTAACCCTGTTCTCGTGTGTAAAGGATGGGCACTCTTGTAATGAAGGAGAGCGTTTGTCGCTGTTTTTTTTCTAAATACTGATCTATTGATTTTACCATTTTCAATCTTTATAAAAACGTCCAAAAACTCTAAACACTGACCTCCAAATTTGGATGTAAAAAACATGTTGTAATCATTAGTGTGGTTCAAGTATTTTATAAATTGGTCAAAGGTTGATTTTTCACCATCCCAGACAATAAAAACATCGTCCACAAAGCGTGCGTAATGTTTTATATGTCTGATGAATGGGTTATTTTCAGAAAATACTAGATCTTTTTCTAGTAAGGCTAAGTATAGATTAGCCAGGGTACATGCAACGGGGGTACCCATCGCGGTACCGACCCGCTGCAAGTACCACTGCCCAAGGAAGGTGAAGGCATTGTGGGTTAAGATGTAATTTAACGCTTCACATACAAAGGCTACCACTTGTTCATCTGTTTCGTTCTCTTCTAGAATTGTTCTTATTACTTGTTCTGCTTTCTGCTGTGGGATCTTAGTGTAGAGGCTTTCAACATCTATTGATGTTAAATTAAAGCCCTCTTGCCACTCTATGAGGTCTAGATTTTCAATGAAATGGTTGGTATCTTTAACATAAGATGGTATACCTCCCAAGAAGGAATAATGTAAGTTATGGGCAGCAAAAAAAACGCGAGTAAGTGAAATCGATCCATATATTTATTTAATCTCAATCGCACTTGACTATTGCAACTTTAATTATCGACCTGAGTTTTTTTTTTTTTTTTTTCCCTATGCTAGATATTTAATATACAATTGATTAATTAAATAAACAACAAAAAATATCCTTGCGATGCCAGAAAAAACAAACATCCAATTGAGTTGTAATAATATAGAATGTGAGTTTGAGTCAGGTGTCCACTGGGGGTAGTTGTTCTTTTGCTCTGCAATCACAGTGAAAAAACTGGTTCTTCTCTTTCCCATGTACACAGGTTTGTCTGTCTTAACGAGTTGAAAACCTGTTCACAAAAAATAAAGAGGGAATGTTAAAAATAAAAGAAAGAAATCATAAAACTAATTACAAAAAATGAGAAGGAAGTTTTAGAGCGTAGGGCACTTTAATGTGCCATCTCCTAAATGACAAAGAGCAACACCTCACAGAGGTCATTTTAGCTCAAATACATTACATTTACTATATTCTCAAGAATAATTATTTAAGGTTTACAAATAAATAGTGAACTAAACTAGATATAGTTGAAATTGATGATAAACAGCTATAATTTAATAGCACCATCAAAAAAAGAAAAGAAGGAAGGAGGGGAAAAAGAGAAAGGAAAAAAAAAAAGGAGAAAAAAAGAGAGGAAAGAAAATAGGGAATAACTCGGTCTGATATGGTTGCAATGCTCTGCTCCCCATACATTAGATCTGAAATCCGCCTCCATGTTATTTGATTATACCTGTTTTGTTATCTAGGCAACCAATTGAAAACGGTTTATATTGAATATTGTATGGTTTTATAATGAATTTTGTAATCTTCATGTAGTCAGAAACAAATTCGCATGTACAATCTATAGTTTTAATATGAAAAGCACTTCTTTAGTATTATGCATTGCTTTTAATCACTGCACAGCTGTTTGGGATCAAATTAGCTGCCTTTAAATAGCCACTAGTTTTGAGCCCTTGTAGAGCCCGTAGAAGAGGTATCATCCTCGAAACGGTCACCGTTGCTTGCACACTCCCTCCCTGCACACCCTCCCCGATGGATGTATCCTAAACTGGATCATTAAACAGCATATGGAACAAAAGATCCACGAGTGCCGCTTTCATCTGTTACCTCAATCCACATGCTTATATCTATAAGCTGAGCACCGGGATTCCAACCACCATCATCCAGACAAAGGAAAAGACACCAGCAGCTACTACAGGTCAGTGCCCTTTCAATCTACTCCAGAGTATTTTGATCACATGATACTATTTATACATGTTGTCCTACTCCAAGCTGTATAGGCTTGAGAGAAAACTACCAATTAAATAAATCAGGTGATGTGCATCTCTGTAATGAGGAGGGGAGTGGTGTAATGATATCAACACCCTATATAAGGTGTGCTTAATTATAGGGCAAATGCCTTGCGTTAGGCAAAATAGGTCAGAAGAGAGATTTGTCAGGCTCTGAAAAGTCCAAAATTGTGAGATATCTTGCAGAGGGATGCAGCAGTCTTGAAATTGCCAAACTTTGCGTGATCTCTGAACAATCAAGCGTTTCATGGCAAATAGCCAACAGGGTCGCAAGAAGCGTGTTAGGCAAAAAAGGCGCAAAATAACTGCCCATAAATTAAGGAAAATCAAGCGTGAAGCTGCCAAGATGCAATTTGCCACCAGTTTTGCCATATTTTAGAGCTGCAACGTTACTGGAGTATCAAAAAGCACAAGGTGTGCCATACTCAGGGACATGGCCAAGGTAAGGTAGGCTGGAAAATGACCACCTTTGAACAAGAAACATAACCTAAAATGTCAAGACTGGACCAAGAAATATCTTAAGACTGATTTGTCAAAGGTTTTATGGACTGATGAAATGAGAGTGACTCTTGATGGGCAATATGGATGAACCAGAGGCTGGATCAGTAAAGGGTAGAGTGCTCCACTCCGACTTAGACGCCAACAAGGTGGAGGTGGGGTACTGGTATGGGCTGGTATCATCAAAAATTAACTTGTGGGACCTTTTTGGGTTGAGGATGGAGTGAAGCTCAACACCCAGAACTACTGCCAGTTTCTGGAAGACAACTTCTTCAAGCAGTGGTAGAGGAAGAAGTCAATGCTCCATAATTTTTAGGCAACTTCCTTTCCTTTGGCAAAATGGGACAGAAGAGAGATTTAATGGACTCTGAATAGTCCAAAATTGTGAGATGTCTTGCAGAGGGATGCAGCAGTCTTGAAATTGCCAAATCTTTGAAGCATAATCATTGAAAAATCAAGCGTTTCATGGCAAATAGCCAACAGGGTCAGAATAAGAGTGTTGGGCAAAAAAGGCGCCTATGGATTTAGGAAAATCAAGCGTGAAGCTGCCAAGATGCCATTTACCACCAGTTTTGCAATATTTCAGTGCTGAAACGTTACTGGAGTATCAAAAAGCACAAGGTGTGCCATAATCAGGGACATGGCTGAGTTAAGAAAGGCTGAAAAATGACTACCTTTGAACAAGAAACATAAGATAAAACGTCAAGACTGGGCCATGAAATATCTTAAGACTGATTTTTCAAAGGTTTTATGGACTGATGAAATAAGAGTGAGTCTTGATGGGCCGGATGGATGGGCCAGAGGCTGGATCAGTAAAGGGCAGAGAGCTCCACTCCGACTCAGACGCCAGCAAGGTGGAGGTGGAATACTTTTATCGGCTGGTATCATCAAAGATTAACTTGTGGGACCTTTTCGGGTTGAAGATGGAGTGAAGCTCAACTCCCAGACCTACTGCCAGTTTCTGGAAGACAACTTCTTCAAGCAGTAGTAGAGGAAGAAGTCAATGCTCCATCACATGCAACCAACTACTCCACAGTGTGGCTGGTCAATTAAAGGTCTAAAGGAAGAAAAAATAATGACATGGCCACCTTCTTCACCTGATCTGAACCCCATAGAGAACCTGTGGTCCCTCCTAAAATGTGAGATCTACAGGGAGGGAAAAAATACACCTCTCGGAACAGTGTCTGGGAGACTGTGGTGGCTGCTGCACCCAATATTTATCATAAACAGATCAAGCAACTGACAGAATCTATGGATGGAAGGCTGTTGAGTGTCATCATAAAGAAAGGTGGCTATATTGGTCACTAATTTTTTTGTGTTTTGTTTTTGCATGTTAGAAATGTTTTTTTCTAAATTTCTTGGAGTTATATTAGTTTACTTGGTGAAAATACGCAAGTGAGATGGGAATATATTTGGTTTTTATTAAGTTGCCTAATATTTTTGCACAGTAATAGTTACTTGCACAAACAGATATCCTCCTAAGAAAGCCAAATCTAAAAAAAACCCACTCCAACTTCCAAAAATATTAAGCTTTGATATTTATCAGTCTTTTGGGTTGATTGAGAACATAGTTGTTAATCAATAATTAAAATAATCATCTAAAATACAACTTGCCTAATAATTCTGCACACAGTGTACAGTTGGCGATCTTGAACTTACTGAAGAATTTCACTTTTCAACAGAATCATCAGGATTTAGACAAATTTGGGGGATTAACTGTTTCTCTTGGCACATATAGATACTAATATAGCAAAATGGCAGATTACAGAAAAAGAACATGCACACAAGCTACAGTTCAGTAATACAAAACATTGCATAAAAACTCGTAATAGTTCACACAACATCCTCAGCTATTTCTCCAGCTTAGCTTTATGATTTGCTGTAACTCCAACACCCCTTCTCAACAGCTAAGGCTAGGGTCACACATGCCAATCAGTTTTTTCCACTTGTTTTGAATAGCAGATCCGTTATTTTCAGGCTGGTCTTTGAGCCTTCTATGCAGCCATGCGTTTTTTGGACTTTGCCATTTCTTGCCAAAAAATGCTAGCAAAAACGAATCCATTAACGGATGGTGCCTATATGTGCCATGCGTTAACGGATCTATTTCCCATAGAGCCCCATGTTAAAAAAATTGATCCATTTTTTTACTGCACCCAAAAACGTTGCTTGCAGCGTTTTTTGGGTCCATTAAAAGAAAAAATAGCATTTTTTAACAATGCAGTCACACCTGATCCCAGGATCAGTTTTTAGCATCAGTTTTTGGACTTTATAAAAATAAAGTTAAAAAACTGATGACAATAATGGATCCAGGGTTTATGTGTGACCCTAGCCTTAAAAAACTGATGACAATAATGGATCCAGGGTTTATGTGTGACCCTAGCCTTAAAAAACTGATGCCAATAACGGATCCAGGGCTTATGTGTGATACTAGCCTAAGGCTGGTTTCACACTGCAGTTTTTTCTGTGATCAGGTTCCATCCGGTTTGTGTGCCAAAACCAGGAGAGGATCTTGCAGAGAAAAACTATAATTGAAAGATTGACACCTGTTCTGGGTTGTAGAGACACTCCTGGCTTTGGCACACAAACCTGATCAGGAACCTGATCAGGGAAAAAACTGCTGTGTGAAACCAGCTCCAGACTTAAAGTGATCCTAAACCCAGAAACTGACCCCCCCGTATCTTTAGACCTGTACCTGCACCCCCTCTTATCATTTCTAGCCATCCCTTTTTCAGAAAAAAAATCGCTTTTGTAAAGTAGAGAAAAAGTTATATTACTTTGTCCTGTGTGAGTTCTCTGTTTCTGAGCAAGCCGCAATGGGCGGGGCCTGTGTGCTGCTGCCTTGTAATTATGTACGCCCCTCTCTGCTTCTAAGAGCCTGGACGCGTCATGAAAGGGGTGGGGCTAAATCGTGTCGTGCCGGATATAACTTTTTCTCTACTTTACAAAAGCAATTTTTTCTGCAAAAGGGATGGCTAAAAATGATGAGAGGGGGTGCAGGGACAGGTCTAAAGATAAGGGGGGGTCAGTTTGTGGGTTTAGGATCACTTTAAATAGTGTTTAATGATTTGTAAAAAAATATCTGCTCATGTTCTCAGTTGAGCAGTACTTTAAGTCCAGAAGGATTGAGTTAACTCTTCAAACCTGTGGGCGTTGGTTAACTTCAAACATGTTTGTGGGTCCAATTTGTTTTATGCCTTAGGGTACCGTCACACCTGGAGACGTCGCCGGAGATATCACTGTCGATGCACGAGTTCGCGCACGCTTTTGGCACCCCGCCAGTGTCGCCGTCACGTGTTTACACGGCGATACCTCCGGCGATGCACCGGTGATGTTGCAGGCCATTGCCACTGTGGTTTCCAAATACCCCAGTGGCAATCCTGTAACATGGGAGCCTATGGCTCCCATTGCCTATAACATCGCCATCCCCATGTTACATGGGGCGATGTGTACACATCGCACCAGAGTGCTCTCCTGGTTTCAGAGCAGTGCTGGGAAACCAGGCGACCACGCTAAGGTGTCGACATCACATCTTTACATTATGCGACGCACCGGCGATGTCGGTGGCAATAGGCCACGCCCCTGCATCACCTATGAAATCGCCGCCGATATGGCCAGCTGTGACAGTACCTTTAGGGTACCGTTACACGTCGCAACATTGCATGCAAATTCACTTGCAATTTGCTGGTTGCAGTGAAATTATGGACACATTGTTCTATTTTGTTGCTGTGTACAAATGGAACAATGTGTCCATGATTTCACTGCAACCAGCAAATTTCAAGTGAAATTGCATGCAATGTTGCGACGTGTAACAGTACCCTAAGTCTAACAGGTGTATAACATATCAGTGGAAAATTAGGTTACTTCCAAGATAAAGCTAAAAACTGTTTTTATTTATTCATGCAATTGATTACAACATTGCACACATGTTTCCATATATAACCTCTGATGTGTTTCCGGTACTATATGTGCCATTAATCATAGAGATAGCTTACCCTTTTTAGTAACCTGCCTAAAAAACATGTTTAAGGACCAATTATGTAAAATCAGACAATTACCAACTAATGCATGACTAAAAAAAATTGACTAATAGTGTTTATTTGGACAAAGCAGTTTCGTATATCATAGAACCAAAAAATTATAGAGTTTGAAGAAACTTTCTGGGTCATCTGGCCCAATCCACTGCTCAAAGCAGGATTCACTAGATCTTCCCAGACAGATGTCTGTCTAACCTCTGTTTGAAGACTTCCATTAAAGGGAAATCACCACCTCTTATGATAGCCTGTTCTACTTGTTTATCATCCTCACGGTCAAAAAGTTTTTTCTAATATGTAATCTACAGTATGTCTCCTCCCACTCAGTTTCATCCCATTGATTCTAGTCTTTCCTTGTGCAAATAAAAATAAAACTAACAGCCCTTGAGATATTTGTAGACAGCTTTTGAGTCTCCTCTCAGTCTTTTTTTTTTAAACTAAAGATTCCTCATAACCATTCCTCATAGGACATGGTTTACAGACTAATCACCATTCTGGTCACTTTCTGTGAACTTGCTCCAGTTTATTGACATTGTTTTTAAAATGTGTTGCCCAGAACTGGACACAGTCTTCCAGGAGAGGTCTGACCAAATAAGAGTAGATGGGGACAATGACTCCATGTGATCTAGACTGTATACTTCAGTTAAAGAGAACCTGTCACCCCCTTTGGGCATTTTAAACTTTGCCCACCAGCTAAAACATGATGCAAATGTGGTTCTTGAAACCCCTGTATGTTCCCAGACATACCCCTCATACTTGACAAATCAACTTATATTCTCTGGCTCGCCGCATCCTAAAAAGTCCAGGAGGTATGCTCTCTGGTCCTGATGTATAAGGTATTCACCGCCCATTGCCAGCAAAACCCTCCTTGCATTTTCAAAATTACCACCCTTTCTGTGGACGCCTGCTGAATGGGCAATTTATATGGATGCACCTAAATAAAATGGGAATGGTTGGTGATTTCGACTTCCTGTGTGTGGCACATTAACAAAGCCCATTCATTTTTTTAATTATTTATTTAAATAGCTAAAAAAGAATAATTGGCTCCCCTGTAGTTTTGATTGCCAGCCAATATAAAACTGGGCAGCTGGTGGTAACAAACCATAGCTGGCTGCTTTATCTGCTGAGAATCAAAAATATAGCAAAGCCATATGCACATTTTTATAATTACTTATTTATTTTTACAACCCTATGATGGCAGGTTCAATGATAATGGCAACCAATCAGAGATGCCGGCACAATGGGTAGAGGAGCAACAGCCAATCACAGACACTGCCATAGAGAATGGGTGTCTGTGATTGGCTATTGGAGACAGAGTCCAGTTAATAAATCAGAAGTTAATGAGTGGACAAGGAAGTGGTTTTACAACAAGCGTGCAGTCCTTGGTAATTATAATGCTGCTGATTTAATAACTGATTTGCTTTCTTTTATAGCCGTCCATTCTTCCCAGCTACAATTTTATAACTGCAAAGTCTGGCCAGGTTCAAAGTTCAGGCTCAAGTTCAGGTCAAGTTTCGCCCCAAACCCGAACTTTAAAAAAAATGTCGCCCGTCTCTAAGCACAAGTACTTCTGTTGCAATTTTGAATGCATTTTTTTTTACCAAAGTGTCCAATTAAATCAAAGACAAATGTCACTGCCTACATAATGAGTTCTGAATATCATTTTTGCATATTCTGTGCAAGAAAATCAAACATGGAAAAATAAAAAAAAGATATGAAATATTCTATGAATTAATGATGCTATTTTTTATTATCTGGACCACAAGGACCAAACTGAGGTTTCAGAAGTGGTTCTCAAGTGTTTTAGATGAAAACTGATTGTACGTGTGAATGGAATAAAAGCATATATTAGGTGACTTTTATTCCTAATGACAATGAGATAGGATACTGCTGCAGAACTTAATTATAAAGTGTTTAAACTAGCTGTAGGGGACATGAAGATGAACTAGGATTAATTACCTGCCTACTTCCGCAGGAGGAAGTGATTAAGTAGGGAGTGACCTCCAGAAAAATGTCCATTGGAACAGAATACAGATGAAGGAGAGAGACATCTATAGAAAAAGAAATGTTTATAATGAATGACCTCAGATAAGACACACTGTTAAAGCTCCTATACATTTACATAGACTAGCTTCAATGTTTCTTATAGGTGAATTAAAAGGAAAAGAAAAAATAGTTAACAGAGAGGCTTTGTAGGAAAGGCTTCATAGTGCATATTGTGGAAACACGGGGGTCAGTGTGTGCTCTTGTCAGCTGGTCTGGCCACCTTTAGAAAGACCGCATGGATAAGGGCTCATCCACTGCCCAAACTCCTTAATCATGGGCAGAACACTACTCAGACAACACAAGGTGAGGGATCCAAACAGTTAGGGTTGGACTGGGGAATCTGGAGCCCACCAGGGAAATTGACTCCAGGGGCCCACCCTGTAGCTATATGCAAATACCTTTCAGCTGTTATACCCATTATATTGGTGGCTCCTGCACATCACTGTGCGCTCACCATAACTGTGACTCACCGTAGCCGGGGGGTACACGTAGCGGGCGTTGTTTCTCCTCCAGTCACGGAACCGCGCCTGCGGTGGTGTAGGCCCGGTGGTCCAGATCAATAGGGGAATGGCGGAACAGTGGGGTGATTTGTCTTCGTGACGCCACCTGCGGGTGTTCTGGTAATGGTACCAGCGCTGTTCGGGTCTCCGGGGGATGGTACACAGCGAGATGGAACGCTCCCCACAGGATGAGCGGGAATCCCCGGAGCCGGGAGCTGCGCAAGATGTTGTGAGGCAGCTGCGGGACGCTGCGCTGAATCCAGGAGTAATGCACAACCACACAAAGTCTCTTTTAGGTACCTTTACTGGTTGGTAGTCAGGTACACTCGGACCGGGATAGTGAAGTTGGCACTTATGGAGTTTCACAGCAAGCAGTGTTAGGCTTCCTTTCTCTACTTCTGATGCTAAGGTCGGGTGGATGTGGAATCCAGCCGGACCGGGCAGTTTGTTCAATGGAACTTGCTTCACCTGGCTGGCAGCACTGAGGGCACTGTAAAAGGGTCTGAGCAGGATCAGTACTCTTCCCTGGGCTCTCGTGGGTAGGTGCATCAGGTGGAACAGGTGGCTAAACCTCCTGTTGGATGTAGCTGGTTCTCTGTGAGGGCTTTGTAGCTTCCACAGCTTCGGTTCCAGTAACCGGATGGTTTGGAAAGAGTTGGATTAACTCTGTATTCCTGAGAGGTGATCTCCTTCTTCCTATTATCCCAATTGCAGGGATCTCCACTGGCTAACAGGCTAGCAGGGCCTAGTGTGTTCCTCATAGGGTGGAGGTTTCACACAGGCTGGCAGCTCTTGTAGCGTCTACCACACTCTGAAGTTTCTCCCTCCAAGACTCTTTTTATAGGGGGAACTGGTTAGAAGTCACCAGTGTAGCTCCCCCTAGAGGCTCGGGGTGAAACCAGGTGTTCTAAGTGTTGTTTGTGTTGTGGTTTTGCTGTGCTGTTACTTACTCCATTTGTACCTAAGGATTTCTGTGGTGCCCAACAGGTGCCAGGGTGCCACATTCCCCCTTAGTTAACCTCAGTTCTCCCGGCTGAGCAAAAGGTTCTTTTTACAACTTACCACTAAGCATTTATAACATTCAATAACAGAGTCTTAAAGAAGACACAAAAATCACTGAAAAGGTGTGAAAAATGTGGAAAAGGTGAAAAGCAGTCCGTACGGCACTAGTCCATCTACCGCAGGCTGGAAAAAGGTAAAGTTAGTGGTCACACAAGTCCTGTGACAATTGTTCAAAGTTTTTGAAAAGGGAAAAAGGTAAAGTCCAGGGATACATGGTAAACTTTATACATTCCCTACGGGTGTCTCTGCTTGGGAGGCCGGTACTAACCTTCTATACCTTACCAGGCGCTTTCTGTTCCCAACTTAGTATACTTGGGACATAGCCCAGTTCCTCCACCCTTCTGTACACTACTTTTTACAGGTTTTTGAAAACTGGTTAATATTTACAACACTTACTGGTTACATTTTCCACTACATTTTAAACCATTCTCCAAGCTTGTGTGGGGGTTGACCTAATGTACTACGTGTGGATCTGCGTAGTGTGGGTGTTTCCAAAGCTGTTGGTGTAGTGTACGAAGTGGTTGGTACTTCTCTATGTCTGCTTTGTGTAAGACCATAGTAAGTGCGGAGTCTATCAACTGGACTGACCTCTGTAGGTAGTTGATTAGGAATGGCTTCTCTTACTGTGGGACTAGCAGGCTGACCGATTACAGGAATCTCAGGTTCCATGATAACAGGCTGCAATTCTTGCACTTGGACTTCTTCTTGTTGGACTTGTGGAATTGGATTTGGCTTTGGCTGACCTTCTGTAGGCTGGTAGAAGTGCATAACTGGTATGAGGAATGCATCACCTATTTGTGGCCAATCAGCTGGTAAGTATCCAATTTCTGTAAGGACTAGATTTTCTTTTGTTTCTTCATCTTGAGTTACAGTAGGGTAACTGGTTGCTTGTGGGATTAACTGTGGCGGACATTTCTTCAAATGATCCCTTGAGACAGTCGCAATAGTATTCCCATTGTCTTTGCTAATAACACAAGTTTTTGAGTTATCAAAGTGTGACGGCATAACGGTGTAGGGTATGGATTCCCAACTGTTATCCAATTTGTTGGTTTTTCTTTTTCTTTTCAGCACTACATCACCTATAGCTAAGGGTTCAGCTGAGGCGTGCTTGTTGAAGTCTTTTTCTTGTTTGGTCCTACTGATTTCAAGGTTCCTTTCAACACTCTCTTGTACCTTCCTGTACTTTTCTTGGCGTTGACTGACCCAGTCTTCGTCAGAAGAATCTTCTGTGGGTTCAACGGTTCCCATCTGCAAATCAATAGGCAGTTTACCTGGTCTTGCTCTCATCAAGTAAGCAGGTGTGTAATTTGTCGAACTGACAGGTATGTGGTTGTAGATGTCCACGAGATCTGGAAGTTTCTCTGGCCATTGATTTCTCTCTTCAACTGGTAAGGTCTTGAGCATGTCAATGACTATGTGGTTCATCTTCTCACATAAACCGTTCGTTTGAGGATGATAAGGTGTGGTGCGGATTTTCTTACACCCATACAGCCCTAAGAATTCTTGGAACAGAGCTGATTCGAAGGCTGGCCTTGGTCAGTTAAGACCTGGTCTGGATACCCATGGGGGCGACAGAAGTAACTCTGGAACGCTTTTGCTGCTACCTCAGCAGTTAAATCCTTAACTGGAACGACTACCAGGAATCTTGAGTAGTGATCAACGATGGTGAGAGCGTAGGTGTACCCGGTTCGACTTGGGGTAAGCTTCACATGGTCGAGAGCAACTATTTCAAGAGGTTTGGTGGTAACAATTGGTTGCAACGGAGCTTTCTGAGTTAGATGGTCTTTTCTTCGAAGGTGACATGGTCCACAGTTTTTACACCATTTGTCAATGGAACCTCTCATACCGACCCAGTAGAACCGATCCTTCAGGAGTCTCTCCAGCTTCTTCCATCCAAAGTGTCCTGCATCATCATGGTATGCTTCAAGGATCATTTGGACTTCAGTCTTGGGAACTACGATCTGCCAGATGAGTTCATGGGTTCGTGGGTTGAGGTATCTTCTGCATAGTTTACCTTGGTAGACGAACAACCTTCCTTTCTCCTTCCACAGGCGTTTAGCAGTTGGTGAGGCATCAGAGTCCATATTGGCGTGCTCTTGAGTGATGAGATCCCTTACCAGGCTGACATCTGGGTCGTTGGCTTGAGCCTCCTTCCAGTCATGGTGAGGTAACGGGTTCACGGTCCTCTCTACACGTGTCTGGTTTCTCTGATGACATGTTGCTGTACCGGAACGGTGGAAAGCAGGTAGTTCAATCTCTTCCAGGTCATCTATGTCTTCTCCCTCTTCAGGAAGATGAGGCATTCGGGACAGGGCATCAGCATTGCCGTTCTTGTGACCTGCCCGGTACTTTACAGTGAAGTCGTAGTTAGCGAGTCTTGCTACCCAACGCTGTTCTAGGGCTCCCAGCTTTGCAGTCTCTAAGTGTGTTAGAGGGTTGTTATCTGTGAAAGCTGTGAACGGGGCGGATGCCAGGTAATGCTTGAAACGCTCTGTGATCGCCCAGACCAGGGCCAGGAACTCCAGCTTGAAGGAGCTGTAGTTTTCCGGGTTCCTTTCGGTGGGACGGAGCTTTCTGCTTGCGTAGGCTATCACCTTCTCCTTGCCCTGCTGGCGTTGAGATAGGACTGCTCCTAAACCTTCATTACTTGCGTCAGTGTACAACAGAAACGGTAGATTGTAGTCAGGGTAAGCCAGGATTTCTTCTCCAGTTAAAGCGTCTTTTAACGTTTGAAAGGATTTGTCCTGTTCTGGGCCCCAGTGGAACGGGGGTCCCCTGATCTTGCCGTTTTTGGATTGACCTACTAAGAGATCTTGCATGGGGGCGGCTATCTTGGTATAGCCTTTGATGAATCTCCTGTAATACCCGACCAGTCCTAGGAATTGACGTACCTCCTTGTGGTTGATGGGTGCTGGCCAGTCCTTGATGACGGTTACTTTATCCGGATCCGGTGCTACGCCTTCGGCACTGACCACATGTCCTAGGTATTGGACCTTGGGTTTCAGCAGGTGGCACTTGGACGGTTTCAGTTTCATCCCGTACTTGGACAGTGACTCAAACACTTCACTCAGGTGTTGGAGGTGATCTTCATAGGTCTGAGAGTAGACAATGACATCATCAAGGTATAACAAGACAGTCTCAAAGTTCTTGTGGCCCAAACAACACTCCATAAGTCTCTGGAACGTTCCTGGGGCATTACACAAACCGAATGGCATACTGTTGAACTCGCATAAGCCCATGGGAGTAGTGAAGGCTGTCTTCTCACGATCCTCCTCTGCAACGGCAACCTGCCAGTACCCACTAGTAAGATCTAATGTGGAGAAGTAGTTGGCAGATTTGAGTGCAGCTAGTGACTCTTCTATGCGGGGTAACGGGTATGCATCTTTGTGTGTGACTTTGTTGATTTGCCTATAATCTACACACATCCTCATACTACCATCTTTCTTTTTAACCAGGACTAGTGGTGCGGCCCAGGGACTACAGCTATCCCTAATGACTCCTGCATTCTTCATGTCCTGAAGCATCTCTTTTGCTTTTTGGTAGTGTGTGGGTGGTATAGGCCTGTACCTTTCTTTGATAGGTGCATGGTTGTTTGTGGGGATATGATGTTGTACCCCTTTAATCCTCCCAAAGTCAAGTGGGTGTTTGCTGAACACTTGCTCATACTCCCGAACTACCCGGTATACTCCATTTTTCTGGTGAGAGGGTGTATTGTCAGTTCCTACACTGAGGTCTTGACACCATTTCTCTAACTGATCTTTGGAGTGAGGGGGTTCATCAGTGACTATTTGGTTTGAGGATTTTACATCAATCACAGCATCATCTTTTACTTGGTACAATTTAGCAACAGTTGCATATCTAGGTAGTCTGACTTCGTCATCACCATAATTCAATATGCGTACGGGGACTCTCCCCTTTCTTACATCGACTAACCCTCTGGCTGTCAAGAGCGTAGGACTACTGTCAGACATTACAGGTTCTACTACAGCTTGGTAGTCCTGCCCTCTGAGGCCTATGGCTGCTCGACACCAGATCATCATTTCACTTCTGGGTGGTACCACAATTGGAATGGGATCTGTGACCCTTACTCTGCCAATCTCACCATTTGACAAGGTTACCTGTTGTTGATACACCAGAGCTCTGATCTGCTTTTGGATAGCCCTCTTTTCTCTGGGTTTACCGGCTTCAGCACTCTGTTGGAGCAAAAACAACACTTCATCGAGGCATTTGATCATGACATTGGTACCCAATATGACATATGGATCCTTGTGGTTAGGCTTATCCTGAACCACTAAGATACCCTGGTTTTTCAACTGCACCCTCCCCACCTTTACTGTAGCTTCCCACTGTCCCTCTATGGTAACCGGAATACCATTAGTGGCTTCAAGGTTCATCTCGGGGTTAGGGGGTTCTAGCTTAACATCTGGCCAGAACTGCTTGTAAAGGGTACTGGGGATGGATGTCACCTGGGATCCAGTGTCTATCAAGGCGGAGATAGCGATGCCATCGATGACGATTGGTAAGTATGGACAGTCTCCCACATACTTGTGTTCCCAGCTGGACGTAGGGCCTGCACAGTCTACTCCTGGGGTTGGCCCTTCTCGCCCAGGGGTCGCTCGTTTAAAGGACGGGATTGCAGGTTGCGTCCTCCTAAGTCGTTCTGCTGACTGTTGCGGCGTCTGTCAGGACTGCGGCGGTCTGCAGGTTTTCCTCGCGACGGCTGTGCCTTTCTCCTCATCCAGGGGACGTCATCCGGGCTGTCGGCGAGTTGAATCTTGTCCGATGGCCTTGCATCTGTCTTGGGTCTTCTCCCAGCTTGTAGCTTGGCCACGTCCTTCATCAGCTGCTCGACATTAGCACACAGTTGATCAAACCGGTCAGGTGTTACAGTCTGTGCACTGGACTGAATCGCAGGGATTGGAGATGTTGCTGCCGGCACGGAAGGGGTGTCAGCGTACTGCTGCTGCTGTGGCGAAGCGGGATCAGGTACTTCAGCGAGTCGCTGTCCCCAAACTGTTAAGTCTCTCAAGGTATCAAACTCTGCGCCTGGGTTTTGTATGGACCACCAGCTTGCTTGCTTCCTATCCTCAGATAGTTTAAGGCCCACAATAAATTGTCCAATTAACGCTTTGTTCTCATCTCGAGCACTGTCAGGATCGACTTGTTTTAACAGTCTGTATGCTTCTTGCAAGCGCAGTGAATAATCAAGGACACTTTCTTGTGCCCCTTGGTTACAACGATAGAATGACAGTCTTAATCCAGCTTCGGTATGGCACTCAAAGACCCGGGTTAATCTAGCGAATATCTGCTCCACAGATTCCTGAACTTCTACAGGCCAGCTGCGGCTCTGCAGTTCGGCTGCACCGGTTAACTGTCCCATAATAACTGAAGCTCTTTGCTTACCGGTCATCGGGTACATGTCCAGGGCTTGGCATATCTTCCTCTGGAAGTTCTCCAAGGTGCTGGGTACACCGCTGTACTTGGGTAACCAGGTCGCACTAGGAACGTAGGGTAGAGACATCGGCATAATCGGAGCGGGTTGCGGTAGCATACCGCCGACTTGTTGCTGTCCATCAAGAGGTATGTTTTGAGGTGCCGCTTGGTCTAGCGGGGGCACCGCGTGATCGGGAGCCGGGTTACTCATGGTCGCTCCCCCTTAGTTAAGCGTAGCCTTTCCCTCGGTTTCAAACGGAAGTGTCGGCCTCGCGGTGAGGAGTGAGGCACCACGGGAGTTTCCGGTTCCTGCTGCGTACAGGGGAAGTCGTCAGAGCGTGGGGGCGGGGTCAATCTTCGCGCCCTCTGCACAGTCACGCCCCTTCTTTTCCCGCCTTTTCGCGCAGCAATGGCGGACCAAATGTACAGTTCGATATTTACAGTCAATAAATAGCACACAATACCCGAGATAACGGGCCTGCTCGTATCCTGTTCGTGACGCCAAATTCTGACTCACCGTAGCCGGGGGGTACACGTAGCGGGCGTTGTTTCTCCTCCAGTCACGGAACCGCGCCTGCGGTGGTGTAGGCCCGGTGGTCCAGATCAATAGGGGAATGGCGGAACAGTGGGGTGATTTGTCTTCGTGACGCCACCTGCGGGTGTTCTGGTAATGGTACCAGCGCTGTTCGGGTCTCCGGGGGATGGTACACAGCGAGATGGAACGCTCCCCACAGGATGAGCGGGAATCCCCGGAGCCGGGAGCTGCGCAAGATGTTGTGAGGCAGCTGCGGGACGCTGCGCTGAATCCAGGAGTAATGCACAACCACACAAAGTCTCTTTTAGGTACCTTTACTGGTTGGTAGTCAGGTACACTCGGACCGGGATAGTGAAGTTGGCACTTATGGAGTTTCACAGCAAGCAGTGTTAGGCTTCCTTTCTCTACTTCTGATGCTAAGGTCGGGTGGATGTGGAATCCAGCCGGACCGGGCAGTTTGTTCAATGGAACTTGCTTCACCTGGCTGGCAGCACTGAGGGCACTGTAAAAGGGTCTGAGCAGGATCAGTACTCTTCCCTGGGCTCTCGTGGGTAGGTGCATCAGGTGGAACAGGTGGCTAAACCTCCTGTTGGATGTAGCTGGTTCTCTGTGAGGGCTTTGTAGCTTCCACAGCTTCGGTTCCAGTAACCGGATGGTTTGGAAAGAGTTGGATTAACTCTGTATTCCTGAGAGGTGATCTCCTTCTTCCTATTATCCCAATTGCAGGGATCTCCACTGGCTAACAGGCTAGCAGGGCCTAGTGTGTTCCTCATAGGGTGGAGGTTTCACACAGGCTGGCAGCTCTTGTAGCGTCTACCACACTCTGAAGTTTCTCCCTCCAAGACTCTTTTTATAGGGGGAACTGGTTAGAAGTCACCAGTGTAGCTCCCCCTAGAGGCTCGGGGTGAAACCAGGTGTTCTAAGTGTTGTTTGTGTTGTGGTTTTGCTGTGCTGTTACTTACTCCATTTGTACCTAAGGATTTCTGTGGTGCCCAACAGGTGCCAGGGTGCCACAACTGCAGTGTACAATTACTGTAGTTTGCATTAAAGGGATTTGTGGTGCCCAGCCAATGCAGGTAACCACATATCTCTGCTGCGCAGCTGGGTTTCCACAGCAGGTAGTACTACAAACAACACCTTCCACCTCAGCACAGTAGGGGGAGCTCAACCTGCTGCACTTAGGCAGGATCCCCTATAAATACTGCTGCTGGGGGTGGAGTTAGTCAGACTGTGGCAGACGCTAGAAGAGCTGCAGGAGAGTTCTGGTGCTGGTGCCACATGCAGGCCCAGGCCAGAGATGCAGACCAGCCCTTCTGTGTCCCACCAGCCTAAGTGGGACTGAAGGCAGGGAGCCTGGAGAAGAAACAGAGACAGGGGAGCAGGTATCTCAGATCGCGAGTTCACCCCAGAAGAGAAGCCGGATATTGGGGATCCGCAGCAGTGGATGACTCCAATTCCCACTGGAAACCCCTTGGCACCGAGGAAGCTTCAGCTACCCGGTCTCCTGAGAGAGTCGCAGAGAGGGAACCAGGACTAGCAGGGCGCTGCAGTTCAGGAGAAAGGTCATCCCAGAGACCACACAGGAGGAGAGAGATAGATACAGAAGAATAGAGTGGAGGCAAGTCGGGATTTAATAGACTGCGCTTCATTACACACACACAGAGGAGGAGACCTCATACCCACTTGTGTGGGAGCCCACTGTGCAGCCCAGCTTCTCGTCGGTGCTCTGGACAATTTGCCTACAAACCATCAGTAAAAAGGTAAAGAATCTTTTGCTGCGTGTGTGCATTCTTGCCCTTCATCCACCGTGTCCCCCTATAGACTTTACCTATAACCGTCCCGGCTCTGCTGCATCCTGCCCATCCTCACCATTCTGCTCCGGAGGTCCCAGTACTGCCTGTGGGGACTATCCCCTCACCGCCGCAATCCCACCGACCTCCAGATCTCTCTCACCAGACACAGCAGGTGGCATCACGAAGACAACACTGTATATAATTCCTGTAAATAGCCCCTTTTCACTGACCCCCAGGGCCACAGCCTCGGCCAGCGACCCGTGGCATCCCGGACCGTAACCGAGCCCAAGCCCTGAGTACCCTGCCCTGGGCGGGTCAGATTCTTTAGTGAAAACAAGTTATCAATGATCCAGAGGTTCAGTAGGTGATCACTTATTTATTGACGGAATCTGACCATTAGAAACCGCACTGTCAGAAGAATGTGGAGCTTTTATCCCCATTATAAAATGCCGGTAATGATGTGAACGCGGCTCCATTCATCATCATTGGGGCTTCCAGAAAAAGCCAAACACAACGCTCACAGCCACTGAGGGAATGAGTGGATCACTGGTCGATTTGTACATGAGCTACAGTCTAATGGGGATAAAAAAAACCTATGAAAGGACCTTCTTTGAAATAATGATCAATGATTTTAATGTGTGCATTTTTATATTTTTTTCTAATAAAATGTATTTTTACGTATCTTTATCTCAGGACTCTGTGATAGATATATTTTGCAATTTATTTGTGTATAGGAGGCAGCGGTACAGCAGGGAGATCACGTTTCCCTGCTGTAATGCTTATAGACTATTCATATCGACGCATCGCATGCTGATATGATTAGTAGCGCTAGCTCAGGTGCCGAGGAGTACATAGAAATCACAGAGTTCCATAGCAAAAATTCCTATTGCCCCCCCCAATCCCTCCTAAAAAACAAAACAACAAGTAATTTTTTTTTTCACTGGGTTTCAGCTTTGCTGGTTCCAGAGCAGTCATGTTTGCAGTCAAGTGACAGCAAGAGGGCCTGAAGACTGAAGAGGGCCTAGCTGTTCTATGTCTACAAAATAACTAACCTCTTGAGCTAGAAAAGTGAGGACTGATGTTTCTACTCCTTTCTCAATCATCTTCCTTACACAGGGAAGGACACAACAAACAAAAATACCTGCAATAATTAAGACAACAAGGATAACAATGCTTATCTAAACCAGCCATCTCTGCCATCTCTTCATCTACGGAATTATTGGTCCCGGGGATCTTCTACACGTTAATTCCTTTTTAATTCTTATTGTATAGAATTCAGTTTCTGTATGGTTGCTGTAACCTTCCCGGTGGGACTTGTATTACCTGGAATATACGTACAATTTTGCAAACACCTCCATACTTTGCTAATAACATGTCCAGGTCCATTCTATTTTGGAATACCATTATTGATGTAGGGCCTAGTTGGTCTGCTAAACCTTGAAGAGCTTCTCTAGTGGAATTGACAAATCTCTGTTGATTATAATAGATGTAATTGATCTAGACTATATTCTTACTTATGGCCACTAGGGGTGAGATAAATGATTCAAAACCTGCTTTGACTTGATCTCTGGCTTTAAATTTATGTGGTATGAACAATTCTAGGTACAACAGGAGGTATATAGGATCGCGCTATCCACGTATTCGGGCCTTTCCTACTTGCTTCACCTCAGTTCCCTACCTGGATACCCAGAATTATATCACAACACTCATGGATGGATCCTCCTGTCTCAGGGCCATATTCTACCACCAGAGATTATTTGATAACGTTTCCCTTTACACATGAACCCGATTACCTTGAAAAGAACATAAAATAACGTAAAATAGGGCTTTTACGGTTACATGTAAAAGTTATTAGAGTAATACCAGTTATACACAGTGTTATCTACCCTTGAACTGATTCATTGCTCAGAAAAGTGAATGTTTCTCCCACTCTCAGTCCTCGTTTATCTCATGTTCCTGTAACCATTTCTGCCTTAGTTTGGATATTTCCTATATATCAGACATAATGTGAAGTTATAAGGTCATATATGGGACAGTCTATCACTATGGGGTGTATGTCAGTGACTATCATTATCGGAGACCATCATTCTGCTGGTGGTGAGTCTCCAACAGCTGCAGCGTCCAGATGGGTTTTCCCTCAATCTCCACTGAAGTTGCTGTAATTCAGAGAAGCTGGATCAGCCATCTAATCTCGGCTCACGGCTCTTTCTAGCATCTTTTCAGGATCAACCGGTCTCCTGACATAAGACCATGCGCTCCTGACACTGATTTTGGATCTGGAATTGAAGAACACATCTGTTTACAGTCAATTATATAAGGCTTACATTTTGCTGGTCAAGATTTCATGCCATATCTAAAGTATCTGTGGGAAATAAAGCACAAGTCCTGAAGAATATTGACTTTAATTCTCTTACTTGGAGATAGCAGCGCAGTGTTTAACCCTTTCTTGACTTGATACACATCTCACTGATGCTCGATACTGCAGCAGCTATATATTGACTTGCAGCTCTTAGGGCCCCTTTACATGCGGCTACATTTCTAGGGTGGCTACAGGTAACTTACTGGTTGCAGTGAAATCATGGAGACAAGGTTCTATCTTGTTGCTGTGTACAAATGGAATAATCTCTCCATGATTTCACTGCAACCAGTAAGTTACCTGTAGCCACCCTAGAAATGTAGCCGCGTGTAAAGGGGCCCTTAGTGTGTTCATCTCCACAACCCCACTAGGTGAGAGGCTCATCATGTCCTATTCATGTAATGTCAGATTAAACCCTTTTACACTTGGATCCACACTTACTTTATAGAAAATACAATCCTATTCTACGTGTTGAGTCAAAAATTATCTTATATCAACTTATTTACTAAGGAGGAAAATGAAACAGAAACAAACATTTCATCTATGTCTTGTCATTAATTATTAATGTTAATCTCCTGTTCAGCTTGTCCACTGATTTGTGTATGATAAGGATTGTAGAAAGCTGCTAAGGGCCGCTTTACACACACCAACTTCTGTGACCAACTTCTGAACAGATCTCTGGTTGCAGTGAAATCATGGACACATTGTTACATTTGTACACAGCCATAAAATGGAACAATGTGTCCATGATTTCACTGCAACCAGAGATCTGTTCAGAAGTTGGTCACAGAAGTTGGAATGTGTAAAGCGGCCCTAACTCCCAGATACTGTTAAATACCCTTAATGACCTCCACTATAACAAATGCATACCTCCCAACTTTTGAAGAACAGAAAGAGGGCCAAAAGATGTGGTGCGCATAGCACGCCATGCACATTTTAGCCACGCCCCTAACCACACCCAAGCCACTCCCATTTATAAGTGAACATTTAACAGATGCCCTTATTAATATTAATCTTCTGATTATTGCATTTTTCTGCCTTTTCCAATTCATTTGAAGCGTTTTGGTGCAGTTTAGTACTGACAGCACAGACATTGGGCTGCCCCATCATACAATGCAGCAGGATGGCTGAGACTAGTGCCTGCCCTGCAGAGCTGGGGATGTGCAGTCAGTAGCCAAACCTCCGACTACAAGTCTTCAATTTCCCTGAATGCAACTCCACCAAAATTGACACCTACTCTGAGTCCACAGTACTGTGTATAGCGCCCCCTGATGGCACGCTGCCATGACCACTATAGGACACGATACAAGCTCCACACTGGGAATGCAGGAAAGTATGATGATCACACTATTTATAACGGGCAGGGCACCACATTCCTCACATTGTACCATACATGCAGCCATTTTTGGTGCCGGGTACATAGTCTGGTATGAGGCCCACGCTGCCCTCACCTTTGTCTCCTGAAACGTGACATCCTCTGGTTCCAGCATAACTCCCATAGTGAAGTGAAGCAGCGCTCACAGTTGGCAGATATACGGGGACCTGAGGCACCAAAGAACCCTCATTTTCAAACTTCGCTCCAACATTTTTTGACTGGTCTGATTGGATGGGAAAAGGAATAGGCAGGGCCTTCCCGCTAGTAGCTTGCTAGAAGACTGTCACGTGACCATGGCAAAATCCAAGAAGGAGGGGAACGGACAGGGTGCAGTCACATGATGGTGAGGCTGGATGCAGACAAATGGTAGATACTAGAAAGTATTGGCTCCTTCCAGGTAGGATGTCATTTCCATCCCGTGATATAGGCGTATTCTGATTTCTCAAGCCATGAAGAGATGCCATTGTCTCATGCAGCCACCATGTGTGTATGCTGGAAGGAGCCCATACAGACTTCTGCGGCTGACACAGAGGAAGGTCAAGGCCAGGGCTGCCGGCTGGTTTTGTTTTTGTATAAGATTGTCACCACAGAATCGAATTTGCACACAAATATTCCTCTCCCGACAGCCTCCCTCCATCCCGACAGCCTGCCTCCATCCTCCCTCCATTCCTCCTCCATTTCGACAGACAGCCTCACAGGGGTGGACACAGCCAATCTCTGCGGGGTGCTGACGTCACAGGGGTGCACACAGCCAAACACTGCAGGGTGCTGACGTCACAGGGGTGCACACAGCCAATCTCTGCGGGTTGCTGACGTCACAGGGGTGCACACAGCCAATCACTGCAGTGTGCTGACGTCACAGGGGTGCACACAGCCAATCACTGCAGAGTGCTGACGTCAAAGGGGTGCACACAGCCAATTACTGCAGGGTGCTGACATCACAGGGGTGCGCACAGCCAATCACTGCAGAGTGCTGACATCACAGGGGTGCACACAGCCAATTACTGCAGGGTGCTGATGTCACAGGGGTGCACACAGCCAATTACTGCAGGGTGCTGACATCACAGGGGTGCACACAGCCAATCACTGCAGGGTGCTGACGTCACAGGGGTGCACACAGCCAATTACTGCAGGGTGCTGACGTCACAGGGGTGCACACAGCCAATCATGCAGGGTGCTTATGTCACAGGGGTGCACACAGCCAATCACTTCAGAGTGCTAACGTCAAAGGGGTGCACACAGCCAATTACTGCAGGGTGCTGACATCACAGGGGTGCACACAGCCAATCACTGCAGGGTGCTGACATCACAGGGGTGCACACAGCCAATTACTGCAGGGTGATGACGTCACAGGGGTGCACACAGCCAATCACTGCAGGGTGCTGACATCACAGGGGTGCACGCAGCCAATCATTGCAGGGTGCTGATGTAGCGACCGGTGGTAAGGCCGCGGGTGTGTGTGTATAATCTTTCTCAACAGAATCCCCATACTCAGGTTTAACCGATAATAACGTTTCTTTACTGGCAAACATGTTTATATCACAGTCAACCGAACTATATGCGCACTTGTATATATTAGAGTCTCTGGATCTTCACTTCTTCCGGGTACGCAGCAAGAAAAAAAACACAACAATGAAGGTATCTTTCCCTAACTTTCCCTAAAATCACGTACCAGTCTATCACAGAAGAAGATGTCGCTCCCACGTCGCAGGCCTGGGGTCTCACGATGACGGGTCCCGGTGCAGCGCTGAAGGGGGAAACTCCTCAGTCTTCTTCTTTGGTCTCCTTCCGCAGGTAACGGAATCTTTCTTTGTTAGTCTCTCCCAGTCTCAGGGCACACCGAGCAGCAGAAGGGAGATCACGGCAGTATAAATGGCTCCCTTATGTCGGTCACGACCCCTGCACATGCACTCCGGGTGCTCGGCGGGCAAGGTTTTGCAGAGCGGTCAGAGTCACAGCACCAAAGTCCAGTGGCCCAGGATCAGGCACGGGGGCTTCTGCGGGGTGATTTTTCCGGCAAGGTGTAGCAAAGTAGTCCACTTTCAACAGACATCCACACGCAGGTCTTCCCTTGCTCAGCTCTGGATCTGTACTGACTTCCTGCTGCTCTCTCTTCCTGAGTAAACACATTTGCTGAAAAGGGAATTTCCCACTTCCCTGCGTTTGTTTCAGCACTTGTCCACAAGGGGCAGTAGCGGACTGTGCACAGTTCATTTCCATATCCATTTCTATGATACAATCTGACTTGCTCACCTCACTACATACCCCCCCACTTAAAGGTTGACAGTCCCTGTCAACAACCATCGGCTCCAAGGCAGTGATGGCTGTGGATATCACAGGGATTGATCTCCGGTGGGGTAGGGACCTCTGTTGGGGGAAACCGTCATCCCCCCGTTCACCTTCGCTCCCTTGTTCAGGGCTCACAATATCTCTAATAAACTCAGTCCCGTTTTCTACCCGGGGAGAGTAGGATCGCCGGCGGTAGCGGCGCCGGTTGGGGGCAAATCTGCTTCCTTTAACGGGAACACCCCCAGGACCGGTGACGTCGGTGGCCTCTGTACCCCTCTCTCCCTTCACAACATCAAACTGTACCACCTCCCCATCACCAACGCTGCGGAGGCACTTACGAGGATTGTTACGCTTTATGGCAGTCTGATGTACAAACACGTCATCCTTTGTGTCATTCCTGTTGATGAAGCCATACCCATCGCGGACATTAAACCACTTCACCGTCCCCTGGACCCGAGTGGCCAGCACTTGCTTATCGGTCTGGCTTTGTCTCTTCACACCCTTTTCCCTGATCTCCCCTGCCGAGCGAGCCGCTTTGGCGGGGGCGTCTAGTTTAAAGGTGGCTGCTGTTGTAGGGCATGACTTGCTGGTTCTGGTATATCGGACAACGGGTGGAGGATGCGGACAACGGTTTGCCCTATGGCGGGGGTCGCCGCATGTCCAGCACCTTCCCATAGGCCAGCTGGGTTGCTGTCTCGCTTGCCTGTCCGCCTGTTGGTCTAGCATGAGCTGTAGCTGTAGTATCTGTTTCTGCAACTCTGCTACTATCTGCTTCAATTCTTCCGTGTCACTGTTCAGAGTGCTGGCACCGGATATGGACCTGCAGGCCGTAGTATAAGTCTGGTTATAAGCTACTACCGGGAGGAGA
Source organism: Allobates femoralis (assembly GCA_033576535.1). NCBI lineage: Eukaryota > Metazoa > Chordata > Amphibia > Anura > Aromobatidae > Allobates > Allobates femoralis. The sequence goes on from JARQOC010000003.1 coordinate 506,393,777, forward strand.
TTCTGTTGATCACACATCCTGCCGACTACGCCAGATGTAGCGACCGTTGGTAAGGCCGCGGGTGTGTGTGTATGATCTTTCTCAACAGAATCTCCATACTCAGGTTTAACCGATAATAACGTTTCTTTACTGGCAAACATGTTTATATCACAGTCAACCAAACTATATGCGCACTTGTATATATTAGAGTCTCTGGATCTTCACTTCTTCCGGGTACGCAGCAAGAAAAAAAACACAACAATGAAGGTATCATTCCCTAACTTTCCCTAAAATCACGTACCAGTCTATCACAGAAGAAGATGTCGCTCCCACGTCGCAGGCCTGGGGTCTCACGATGACGGGTCCCGGTGCAGCGCTGAAGGGGGAAACTCCTCAGTCTTCTTCTTTGGTCTCCTTCCGCAGGTAACGGAATCTTTCTTTGTTAGTCTCTCCCAGTCTCAGGGCACACCGAGCAGCAGAAGGGAGATCACGGCAGTACAAATGGCTCCCTTATGTCGGTCACGGCCCCTGCACATGCACTCCGGGTGCTCGGCGGGCAAGGTTTTGCAGAGCGGCCAGAGTCACAGCACCAAAGTCCAGTGGCCCAGGATCAGGCACGGGGGCTTCTGCGGGGTGATTTTTCCGGCAAGGTGTAGCAAAGTAGTCCACTTTCAACAGACATCCACACGCAGGTCTTCCCTTGCTCAGCTCTGGATCTGTACTGACTTCCTGCTGCTCTCTCTTCCTGAGTAAACACATTTGCTGAAAAGGGAATTTCCCACTTCCCTGCGTTTGTTTCAGCACTTGTCCACAAGGGGCAGTAGCGGACTGTGCACAGTTCATTTCCATATCCATTTCTATGATACAATCTGACTTGCTCACCTCACTACACTGACATCACAGGGGTGCACACAGCCAATCACTGCAGGGTGCTGAAGTTACAGGGGTGCACACAGCCAATCACTGCAGGGTGCTGACGTCACAGGGGTGTACATCACTACCTGGATGACGGAGAGTGAACACAAGGTGGCGCATGCGTATAAATGGAAAGCAGGAAATGCTGACAAGAGATGGAGCGTCCAGTAGTCATGGTGACAGGGGCATTGCTAGGGTCAGAAAAGATCCAGGGCCCAAACCCCAAGGGAAATGTTTTGCAGCCAACCAACCCTGCCAAATTAAAATGTAACACCGTCACGTAACTCTCTGAGAACAGATAATGTACTACTGTATTTTTCAGATTATAAGACGCACTTGGGTTTTAGAGGAGGAAAATAAGGAAAATAACAAAGTAATCCAAAAATGTGGTAATAATGCAGTGTTATGGGGATGGGGTTTGCTGCTAACGCTTATGGGGGTAATGTCCCCATCCTGGACCCCTTCCAGGTAATATATACATTACCATCTTATCCTGGATATAGCCCCCTTCCATGTTAGATATGGCCATCCCATCCTGGATATAGCCCTCCTCCATGTTAGATATGACCCCCATCCTGGTTATGGCCACCCCCATCACTGTATGTGGCCCTCATGCTGCTGCATACCAGAAAATAATAACCAATGTAACCTCTCTAACACTCCCCTCCGTCTCTCCCTGCTTGCCGCACTTCATGTTCTGAGTCCTCGTATGATCGGAGCGCGCAGCGATGACATCACTGTGCTGTGCTGGTAATGTGATGAGATGCCAGGGATGCAGGAGGACTGAGTATTCAAAGTGCGGCAAGCAGGGAGAGATGGAGGGGAGCGCTGGAGAGGTTACATTGGTTATTATTTTCTGGTGTGCGGCAGCATGGGGGGCCACATACAGTGATGTAGGGGGTGTATACTTATAATATGAGCCACTCCTCCACCCACCTCGGCGCTGAGAATGCAGTGCAACATACATTACACTAATGAGTGACCTCCCACTGCCTATGCAGCCTACGCCAGCCTCCTCCAGCTGCTCCAGAGCCGTGCTGCCTTACAGTCACACAGGTCTGTATATTCAGACTACAAGACGCACCCCCTCTTTCACCCAACGTTTAGGCCACATGCACACGTTGAGTTTTTGATGAGTTTTTTACCTCAGGATTTGTAGCCAAAACCAGGAGGTGATAATACAGAAGTGGTGCAGGTGTTTCTATTAGACTTTTCCTCTGATTGTTCCACTCCTGGTTTTGGCTACAAATCCTGAGGTAAAAAACTCATCAAATACTCAGCGTGTGCACGTGGCCTTATGGGGGAAAAAAGCATCTTATAGTCCGAAAAATACAGTAGATGTCACCTGCAGTCCTATGTAACACCACAGATAACACAGTGATATCTCTGAGTACAGATAATGTAGTAGATGTCACCTGCAGTCCTATGTAACACCACAGATAACACAGTGATATCTCTTAGTACAGATGATGTAGTAGATATCACCTGCAGTCCTATGTAACACCACAGATTACACAGTGATATCTCTGAGTACAGATAATGTAGTAGATGTCACCTGCAGTCCTATGTAACACCACAGATAACACAGTGATATTTTTGAGTACAGATAATGTAGTAGATGTCACCTGCAGTCCTATGTAACACCACAGATAACACAGTGATATCTCTGAGTACAGATAATGTAGTAGATGTCACCTGCAGTCCTATGTAACACCACAGATAACACTGAGATACCTCTGAATACAGATAATATAGTAGATGTCACATACAGTCCCATGGAACATCACAGATAACACTGTGATAACAGTACAGATAATGTAGTAGTTGTTATCTGCAGTCCCATGTAACACCACAGATAACACAGCGATAGCTCTGAGTACAGATAATATAGTAGATGTCACCTGCAGTCCTATGTCACATCATAGATAACACGATGATAGCTCTGAGTACAGATAATGTAGTAGATGTCACCGCAGTCCTATGTAACACCACAGATAACACAGTGATATCTGAGTACAGATAATATAGTAGATGTCACCTGCAGTCCCATGTAACATCACAGATAACACTGATAACAGTACAGATAATGCAGTAGTTGTCGTCTGCAGTCCCATGTAACACCACAGATAACACAGTGATATTTCTTAGTACAGATAATGTAGTAGATGTCATCTGCAGTCCTATGTAACACTACAGAAAACAGCGTTAACTCTCTAAATGCAGATAATGAAGTAGATGTCACTTGCAGTCACACATCACACGCATCACTCACACACAGCACACGCTTTACTCACACACACGCATCACTCTCACACTCCGCACATCACTCACACATCACACGCATCACTCACACACATACATCACTTTCACACACCACATGCATCACCCACACACACACGTATCACTGTCACACATCACTCTAACTCATGCATCACTCACATACAGCACACGCATTACTGACACACATGTATCACTAACTCACGCATCACGCACCACTCACACACATGCATCACTCACAAGCATCACACTTAGACAAGCATCACTCTAACACACAGCACACACATTCCTTACACACACGCATCACCCACACACATCACTCACACATCACATGCATCACTCACAAACAGCACATGCATCACTCTCACAGCATCACTCACACATACTGTCATACATACATGAACACATATATACTCACTCTCTTCTTCAGTAGCAGTGCAGCAGTGGGGGAGGCCTGAAGTTGGAATCATCATGCAGGAGGTCGCCTTCTCCTTCTCTCCCCCTCCTCCTGCTCCCGACAGCAGAACAGTTAGTTAGATTACAGGAGGGAGGGGGCTCCTGTGGCTGCACTCCTCTCCCCTCTCCTCAGGGCAGGCTGCCTTGTGTTTCTCCCCCCACCTCCCACACAGACTTGGACCGCACACCTTCTGCTACAGAACAACGTCCCCGTCCCCTCACTGATGCTGTGCAATGCAGTCTCAGTGCAGAACGATGGAGGAATCCTTGGCAACAGCTGGGGTGAGGGAAAGCAGTGTGCGGAGGGGACTGCCGAGGTCACAGCCGCTCATGGCAGTCAGCAATCCCCGCATGTGTACGAGTGGCGCAAAACTTTATTAAATAGAAAAAAAAGACACTTGAACTGGACATTCGGGGCAGAACACTGATGATCCATGCATGACACAGAGAGCTAAAATGTCTAGGGGGCGTGGCCGGCAGCTCACTGCAGTGCGGGAAATGTTACCTCCCGGCCGGGACGGCTGGGCAGAAGCTCACAATCGGGTCTGTCCCGCTGGATCCAGGACAGTTGGGAGGTATGCAAATGCACCTTTACCTCTTCAGGAGTCTCATTTTTTACATACCACCTTCATCGTCAGTTTCTCAGAAATAACGTAGTTTCTGCTCTGGATCCTGAAAAGAAATTAACACAACAAGCATACCTCCATACATTTAGTGTGCAGCTGTCCTTGTGTTATCTTCAACCACTAGAACAGCAGAGCGGATGAGGGGTTTGCTCGTGTTTCTGTGGGGTCATTACAGATTCCTCTCTGTTATATCAGTCACCCATCACACAAGACTGGGTGTACCTGGCCCCCTGGGTACTGAACCCTGGTGCCACCGAAATCTTGTCCACTAAAGCACATGTAGCAATTAAAGGGATCCTGTCACCTCCAAAACACCACCTAAGCTACCAAAACATGTCCCTGCAGCATCCTATCACTAATCTCACACTCCTTTTGTCTCCTAAAAGCATCCTGTGAAAGTGCATAAAAACGATTTATTACTCCCTCATTAAGGATTATAATTAGCAGGGGCTATATTCTTTAGTCCTTAGGATGTGTTTGTTATGTGCCCTGTTCATCAGAAGATCATCCCCTAATGGGCGTGATCTTTTATTCATGTTCTATTCAGGCGCCCTCCCTGCTCTGCACGGCGCTGACTGGGCATTAATGACGCGATTTGCTGTTGAAAAAATAATCATCGATATTGCTAAAAGGAACTAAAGGATTTCCTCTGAACCAAAAGCAAGAGCATCCAGAGATGTCGTGGGCCGTGCTTTAATCATCCAGGTCCGGGATCCCGCATTTTTCGGGAAAAATGCCAGTCAATGTAATTTAATTCCATATGTTGGTAAAATTAGGGAGAAGAGTCCTTTTTCACTTGCAACCAACGAATCAAAAAACACCATCCAGGTAAATCCAGAGAGACAAGAGGAACTGTAATTCGTCGAAGACCTTTTATATGTCCATGCGACTTTTCGGTGTGCTGAAATTCCTTTAAGGGGTATCCCATGCACCTTCATAAAAAACACAACACAAGAGTGAAAAAAAAATTCACCAGAGAAAATAAAGAGAGATAAAATACTCACTATCTATGTTTGTTTATAAAAACCGTTGTAAAGGAGTTCCTCATTTATGCCCAAAGGAGCTAAACATTTTGGGTTGTAGATCCATCTCGATTCCAGTTTGAGTAATTCATGAATAATATTCCCACCCCTGATACTTGAGTGTGCACCTTGTAGTCCAATTACCCACATACTATTAAGATTGCATTTATGCTGAAGCATAAAATGCTTGGCTATCAAGGTCAGGGTATTATCTTTGTCGAAGTCCTTTTTCACCGTATTAACAGTGGAGACATGCTGTTAGATTCTTTTCCGTAGTTCCTGTGTTGTCTGTCCCACATAAATTTTCATGCAGCCACAAATAATTCCATACACAAGATTCTTTGAGCGACAATTGAAGTACAATTGAAGTACATCCTGGATTTAAGAGTAACAGGAAAGTTACATAGCGCTATGGATTCCGCTGAAATCATGAAGGGACATGTAATACAGTCACCACATGCATATGAGCCAATTAGGCGTGTGCCCCTCCCAAAACGACACGTTGGTCTCATAAAATGACTCCGGGTCAATTAATCTTTTAGGATCGGTGCCCTCATGGCCATCAGGCCCAGGCCAGTAGGTTTACCATAAGGGCACTAGTCAGAACTGACAGGCCTAAAACTACTGGGAATTCCTGTTAGTGGACTATTAATGTCAATGAAACTGGATTTTTGCTTTCAGCTGTATTTAAAGTGATTATTATACTAACGAGGGTTGAGGTTTAACATCTGCAGGGGACTCCTTGAACTTAAGCATATTCTGCTTTTTAAATGATTTTAATTTTGTCTGTTGGTGTGGTCTAAGCAATAAAAGTTTGTTATATGGTTTGCATTAAAAAAGTCTATGGTGTGATTTGGGTAATCGCTCAGTCTATACATACATGTTGTCTTTTTCTCCTGAAATTTGAAACTGTTTTTGACATGTTTGAGCAGATCCCTACTTTATAATACAGGGGTGCCCTCAGGTTTCCCCCCTTTTTTGGTATACTTTTGGTCCAATATTGTTATATTGGCATTCTTCTGAGTGTGGCACACTACCTGGTTTCATGGATCTGGACAATAGGATCAGGGCTTTGAATGAGCATGCAAATTTCTTTAATATTGAACCAGGGGCCCCGCCGGCGGGGGTTCACTGGGAGGAAGAGTTTGTGGATATTACCAAATCTTAAATTTCAATGCATAAATTGCTTACAAGGATCTGGCTTAATATTGAGAGCTTCGAGGAATACAAGAAATTGGGCATAGTACCTAGAGGACTACGTATACAGATTTTCCCAGACTGGGGACCAGAGCCAGAGTTCCGTGACCTCTCTGAATCTGGAATAGTCAAATGCTCAGGGGTTTTGATAGACTTGTTACTGCAACATGACCTGAAGATTTTTGAAAATCTTAAGATAGACCTTAGGGAGAAGTAGAATAAATTGGAAATATTTGATTATCCAACTTAGGTTGAGCACTTCCAAAAGAAGTTGAAAAGTATAGTCAACAAGTATTAGGCAGTGATAATGGCGGGTAAGAAGAAAAAATATCTGAGAGATAAACTTGACTTTGAGCCAGGTAGAGCCTAAAGGTGGGCTCACCATGGGAACCGTAATATACAGGAAAAGAGAAAAAGTTTGGAGGTATTTTAAAGGCACCAATAACCCTGAATATGCAATTATATGATAGAAGATAACCATAAAGGGACCACTACACAAGACATATATTTGAAAAAAGTGTAAACAAGCTTTATTGAACACCAAATTATAATGACACACACTTTTAAAACACAAGTAAAAGTAGTATACAAACTACATCTGAGGTGTGTGGGTACTGGCTATGCTGCAGACCATGGTCACAAAAGATAAATATACAATAAAGTGCTTCAGCCACATCTATATTGCACCTAATATACCCAGAGCCATACGTTATAGAACATATATGTGTCCAATAGACAATATAAATACCTGATATGACCAAACATTGGAAACATCGACAAGAGGCCCAAGAATTCACAAGTATAAGTGCATAAATAAATGTGGCAATATAGAATCAGTACTATGACCTGATAGATGTATTATCCCCAGTTAAGGTTTAGAAGATCCATGAAGCTGAGGGATTCCAGGGTCATCCTAGACTGAATCAGACCATGTGCAGCAAGAGTCAGGTGATGGAACGAGCCCCACGCGTTATTCCCACTGGCTTCCTCAGGGGTACTATTGCCTCATTCCCCCATACATTATATATTGGTGCTACCTAATTAAGCAAATATAGATTTGTCCTATCATAAATTTAGAAAGAGTGAACACTCCCCCCTCCATCTAAATTAGCCACTAGTCACCTGACACGCACAGATATACGTGGTTGTAATCAGGACACCCCGAAAGTCCAGTATCGCCGCCCGACAGCAACACAGCCGTGTGCTGACATGTGCCTCCATTGCAGCGTGGGTTAGAACGCCCGCGCATGCGCATAGGCTTGCGTTCCAGCCGGAACGCAAACCGGAAGTCACATTGTTAAAGGGCGGAAATGACGCGACGGACAACCGACGCGTCAATCCCTGCAATGAAAGCGGAGGATCTTGTCAGGAAACTGATAGTATATTATACTGTGAGCATCAGCGATCAAGCAGCCACCAGTGGGGGAGGTCACAAAAGAGGATTTAGACAGACAATATCTCTGCAGCATATCCAGTTAGGTTACATATTACAATCTATAACCCCTAATAAGGGGATTCAGGCAGAATACAATATCCTGAGGGATAGTACCCCAGGTATAGGAATGGCAGTACAGGGGAGGAAACAACCTCTTGCGAGGATGATCAGACCTCTGTAAGCATATATTAATTTTTATCAGGCAAGTCCAATGCAGAAAACAAAGAGAATGGAAAGATGTATTGTTGTGGCCACAACAAGAGGACAGTTTAGTGTATTAGAAGCATGGAGAAGAGGTTCTTGTCATATACAAGAATAATCCAGAAGACACAGATGTTACCAAATAAAACCCCTATGGTATTTCTTATACCTCAATAATGATAATATAATCATTGTTTGTAAAATCCTGTAAATAAAAGATTTTCGTTAATACCAAGGGGAAATACACAATTTAGATTGAAAATCCACCGTGACTCGGCCCGCAGCAAGGGCAAAGAGGCATTACCACCCTGAATATTCGTTTTTATCTGTTGCAGGCCCACGACCTCCGTACCATGGATTCTGCCACCGTGTCTGTCTTTGTAGTGCTGAGCAACCGTAGAGATGGTTTTGCCTTTTTTAAGGTGTTCACTAGCCAGGGAAATATTTGAAAAATGTTGTTGTACCCTTTTACGAAGTTCTTGTGTGGTTTGGCCCACATAGTGCAACCCACAAGGGCAAGTTAAAACATAAACCACATTCTGAGAACGGCAATTAATATATTGTTGTAGTACGTATTCCTTGCCATTCTGGTTATTGGTAAATTTCGTGGTTCTCGGCATAAACTGGCAGACACAGCAGTTTCCACAGGAAAAAGAGCCTTTAAGGGTGAAGCCTGTGCCCAACCTTGTTGAGGGCCTAGTGAAGTGGCTTCTTGTGAGGGTGTCTCGTAGGTTACGTGCTCTTCTCGCAGTAAGTAATGGATTCTCTGAAACAAGAGGACATATTTTACTGTCAGACGTCAAAATGCTCCAATTTTTGTGTAACAGTCCCCACACATCTCTCCATTGGTTGTTAAAGGTGGTAACAAGACGGGGTGTGGAGGGTGTCTGTCCAACTCTAGTCCTAGGTTTCAAAAGGGTAGATCTATCTTGTTCCCTAGCATGGTTAAAGGCCCGACCCACCAGGCTCTTAGGATAGCCCCTTTCCCGAAATCTATGACTCGGGTCAAGGGATTGCTGTAAAAAATCCTCTTCTAGACTACAGTTGCGTTTAACCCTTAAAAATTGTCCAGTTGGAATACCCCTTTTAAGATGTGGTGGGTGAAAGCTGTCGTGATGGAGCAGACTATTACTGGCAGTTACCTTGCGGTGTAAACATGTCCGTATTCTGTTTCCATCCAGTTGTAGTTGCACATCCAAAAAGTCCAATGTGGTGGCTGAAATGTTCCATGCCAGACGAATATTTAGATTGTTCTGATTGAGACCTGCAATGAAATCCATACATGACTCCCTAGTACCCTTCCACAGAAAAACCACATCATCGATATAACGGAACCAACCACAGACAGACCCCATATAGGCCGGCGAGGGGTACACGTGCTCCCCCACCCACCACCCAAGGAATAGGTTAGCGAAGGAGGGGGCACAACGCGCCCCCATCGCCGCACCAGAGATCTGCCTGTAGAAGGTCCGATCGAAGACAAAGTAGTTCTGCTTCAGGGTAAAACTAAGCAGTCTAAGCAGGAAATCGTTATGCAATGTCTTACCACCAAGTTCCCTGTCCAGAAAGGTAGATACGGCATGCAGTCCAACCTCATGTCCGATGCTTGTATAAAGGGCTTCAATATCCAGTGAGACCAGTAATATGTTGTCCGGAATCTGTACTTTCTCCAAAACTTCCAAAAGATGTAACGTATCCCTGATGTATGATTTTAAATTGGTAACTAGAGGTTGGAGAAAGAAATCAACATATTCGCATGAATGTTCGATCAAACTGCTAATCCCGGACACAATGGGTCTCCCAGGTGGATTATTTAGAGACTTGTGTACCTTCGGCAGAAAGTATAGAGTAGGAATTATCGGATTGGTAGGCGTCAAAAATTCTCTCTCCCGTTTGTTGATTATGCCCATATAAAAAGCATCAGAAATGAGATTACACAGTTTCTTCTGAAAGACTAGTGTTGGATCTGAGGGAAGTTTAGTATACAGGTTAGGATTATGCAATTGACGATGTGCTTCTCCTACATATTGATCGATAGGCCACAGCACCACGTTGCCCCCTTTGTCGGCCTCTTTAATGACAAAGGTCTTATTACCTTCCAAGGTACGCAGGGCTTCTCTTTCATCCCTGGTCAAGTTATCCAATTTATGATTGTTTTTCTTCTTCAACGCTTTAATGTCGTGTACCATGGTATGAAAGAAAGTCAAGATTGTTGGAGACATATTCAAGGAGGGAGTGTGCTGTGAAGGTAATCTTAGATTGCATATCCTCCTACCTGTAGGTTCGTCATGTTCCTGTACCAGATCCAATAGTTCACGTAGTACTCTCTGTTCGTGTTCAGGTGTATCTGCAATTGCCGTTGGTGTCTGGTAAAGGTACCTAAAAGTAAGGTTTCTACAAAACAAATAAACGTCTTTAATTAGGATAAATTTATCCAATGTCTTTGTAGGAGAAAAGGACAAGCCCTTTGATAAAACTCTGGTCTCCAATTCTGAGAGCTGATAGTCTGTCAAATTGATGATTTGGAGACTGTCCTTACCACTCAGTACGGGTGTCGTCTCGACCGTTGGTTCCGATTGGGCGGTCCGAAGGGAGATTTCTTTTTGGAGAGCTTTTTGTTTCGCAGCCTGGTATTTGCGACCGCCTCTCCTCGTCCTCCTTCTAGATCGCTGTGGTCTGTAGGTAAAAAATCGCTAGACATTCCTTCTGCTGAGTCAGTGGTAGCAGGTTGAGATGTTACTGGGATACTAGGCATACCATGGGAACCCACGTCCTCCTAGAGGAGGAAGACCTGGCCCTGTAAAACCGCCCAAGTTTCCAAAACTGACAAAGCCTAATACTTCCACTGACCTACCATCCAGTGATGATTTTTTGTTCACGGACCAAAACGATCTGGACGACAGACTAGGCGAGGGGGAAGGAGATGAGGATGTCGAGCCGGATCTGAACATGGGCAAACGAAAGGAACCCAATTTCAAGAGGGAACCCAGGAAGAACAACAAGAAGTGATCCCAGCTCCCCAACATTTGGTAAGTCATACAACAGACAATACTCTTCAAATTGTGAACCTGTCCTCTTATGAACTATCCGATGTAGAGACACACTTGCTTCAAAAGGGACTCTCTTTCTCCCCAACTATGCCTTTGGATAAATTTACTGTGACTAAGGATGTGTATCTCTTTTGCTGTAAATTTATCTTTAAACTCCTTTATCATCAGCATTCCATTTTGGACACTCTGACAGAAGTAAAGAGGTGAGCTCAACAAGATCTACAAAACACTTACAACCAAAGAGACTCCACCTAATTCCAATAGCTTCCAGGGACAGATACCCTCACAGGCCACTCCTCCATTGTCTGCCTTCCCTCTAATACAGTTGTTTTTTGAAAAAATGAGGGGAGTAAATTGAAACCAGCACCTGGAAGAGATAACAATCTTACACAGGCTGAAAGGAAAGCCCTTAACAAACTAAAAAACAACCGTAGTTTTGTGATAAAAGAGGCAGATAAAGGAGGAAACATTGTCTTGTGGGCAGTTGACCAATATGTCAAGGAAGCCAAGTGACAACTAGCCAACACTAATAACTACCGTGTACTCCCTTCTGATCCTACGCAGGTTTTTAAGAAGAAGGTTGACCATTTGTTGTGGAATGCATATGGAATCGCTTTACTAACAAAGAAGGAAAAGGATTTTCTAACCACTAAACAACCATGGGTACCCACATACTATTTTCTTCCAAACATACATAAAAGTATGACGGACCCCCCAGGTAGGCCGATCATCTCTGGGATAGGTGGTTCATTCGAACGACCTTGCATCTTTCTTGATTTTTATTTAAACCCAATTGCTATGTCACTGAAGTCATATGTATAGGATTCGACACACCTGAAGGAAAGATTGAAAGGTGGATTTACCGCCCTCAATATTCCTGGTAGCCGTGGATGTAGAATCACTCTACACTAATATTGCACATGATCTTGGCATTGCCGCTGTTGGATACTTTTTCGACAAACAGCTTTTGAACAATAGGCTGCATGACTCTTTCCTCCTAGACCTCCTGAAGATTATTTTGGAGAAAAATCATTTTGTTTTCGACAGAACCTATTAAATCCAGGCCTAGGGCACTGCTATGGGTGAGAGATGTGCGCCATCGTACGCAAATATTTTTCTAGGATGGTGGGAGGAAACATATGTGTACAGTCTGCAGGAATTCAAGAAGAATGTTATCCAGCAGTACAGGTATTTTTGACAATATCCTTTTATCTGGGCAGGCACCGACGACGAATGTCAGATGTTTATTTCAACGCTAAACAACAATACTTGGAACATCAAACTGACGAGTGAAATTTCCCCAACAGCGGTGAATTTTCTGGACCTGTGTATAACAATCGAAGGTAATAAGATACAGACGTCACTGTATAGGAAGCCAACAGTGACAAACAGCCTCTTACACTTTTCCAGTGCACATCATACGCATCTTAAGTGTAGCATTCCAAAAGGACAGTTTCTGAGGTTAAAGCGAAATTGTAGCAAGACCTCTGACTTCCTCAAAGAGGCAAGTGACCTGACAGGGAGATTCATCTCCCGGGGATACCCATGGAAGGTGGTTTCAAGGACCTTTGAAAACACCAGGAAAACGGACTGTGAGATTGCCCTTAAGCATAGGGATAGACAAGATAGAAAGACAATTAATATTGTAACCCTCTTTAATAACCAATGGGAAGACTTGAGGGTAGTCCTGAACAAGAATTGGAATACTCTGACAACAGATGAGAGACTGAGACCTTTCCTAAATACTGGCCCAGGCCTAACAGCCATGAGGGCACCGAACCTAAAAGATCAATTGACCCGGAGTCATTTTATGAGACCAACGTGTCATATTGGGAGGGGCACACACCTAATTGGCACATATGCATGTGGTGACTGCATTACATGTCCCTTCATGATTTCAGCGGAATACATTGCGCTACCTAACTTTTCTTTTACTCTTAAATCCAGGATGTACTTCAATTGTACTTCAATTGTCGCTCAAAGAATCTTGTGTATGGAATTATTTGTGGCTGCATGAAAATTTATGTGGGACAGACAACACAGGAACTTCGGAAAAGAATCTAACAGCATGTCTCCACTGTTAATACGGCGAAATAGGACTTCGACAAAGATAATATCCTGACCTTGATAGCCAAGCATTTCATGCTTTAGCATAAATGCAATCCTTATAGTATGTGGGTAATTGGACTACAAGGTGCACACTCAAGTATTAGGGGTGGGAATATTATTCATGAATTACTCAAACTGGAATTGAGATGGATCTACAACCTAAAATGTTTAGCTCCTTTGGGCATAAATGAAGAAATCCTTTACAACGGTTTTTATAAACAAACGTAGATAGTGAGTGTTTTATCTCTCTCTGTTTTCTATGACAAATTTTTTTTTCACTCTTGTGTTGTGTTTTTTATGAAGGTGCACGGGATACCCCCAAAAGGAATTTCAACACATCGAAAAGTCGCATGTACATTGTGATGAATATTGGTAAGGAATATTGCCATATCCCCCACATTCCATTTCTCCAGAAAGCAATTTGAAGGCACATCTCACTCACAAAGAGATAAGCCCCCACCCTTCTGCAAGGCAGAAGTCATTTATCTCCGGCAAGCAGCACAGTAATTGGCATGAACATGTCAGCCAACTGGACACACAAAAGGACTCATCCTCAACTTTGATATGCAATCAGCTAGGAAGGTGTTTTAGCCAGGTGTCTTGGACTTCTTAGGAGATGTAAATTAGGTGACACTTTCCAAATGGCAGAAGAGAGGAAATTCCTTTTCAGGCGCAGACAAGACGGAGCCATGACTATAACATTAATATTTCATGAGCCGTGCTGTCTATGAACATGGCAAGCGTAGATCCATGATCGTGACGTCTAGGCGGTGACAAGCATGGTATTGACATGAATGTAGGACGGCTGTAAGCCATCTAAACAGGATATTGGCTACTAGGCTGCTACCAGAGTAGCCATGTTTCATATCCAGACGAAGATAAAATCATAACTAAAAATATGAAAGTATTATCTTCCGTCTGTGATGCCGATGGACAAGGCTAGGGAACATTATGGAATCTGGGTGTCCATATCTCCCCTCAGAGGGGTGGGAGTTGTGAGACATCCCAGAGGTGTGAGATGGGTGGAGACAGGGGTCAGCCCATAATGTATAAAACTCATCTGCCCCATCTCCACCTGGTATTTCTTCTGAATGGGCATTTTTCCACCAAGGCCAGAGATTACCCAAGGAACAGATTGGTGCCACGCCGCCCTTGTGGTGCCATCAGCACTGAGGTAACTGCTCACATGTGTATGTAATTCTGTGTATTCCATTCCTCCTTTTATTGGCATATCTGACTGTAATATTTGTAACATCTGAATAATAACTGTAAATATTAATATCTAGTGTACCATTAGGGTGATTAAATATATAAATTTAATCCTGAGTTGCTCTTTTTATCTTCATCACGATTCCCACGTCCGTGTGCTCATATAACGCTATCTGGGTTGGTTTCTGACCCAATATAAGCCCGACCACGGACCGGACTTATATTAAACGAGAAGCTGGTGGCAGCATTTGTGCTTGGGGTTATTCAGGGCCTCTGGCAGTGACGGGGTGGAGGAGATTATATGTGCTTCTGGCTGCGGGCTAGAAGACATATACCACACTCACTGAGAGGTGCCTTAATAAACCAGCACAGGCAAGGCAGCTGCGGCCCTTCTTTATCCTCAGGCAGTTCTCTGGCTGACCTGGGTTTAACAGGAGGCGCTGTGGAGCTGCCAGGTTCAGGTCACGATTCACCACATACATATAAAAGGTCTTCGACGAATTACAGTTCCTCTTGTCTCTGGATTTACCTGGATGGGGTTTTTTGATTTGTTGGTTGCAAGTCAAAAAGGACTCTTCTCCCTAATTATACCAACATATGGAATTAAATGACATTGACTGGCATTTTTCCCGGATCCTGGATCTGGATGATTAAAACATGGTCCACGACATCTCTGGATGATGCTCTTGCTTTTAGTACAGAGGAAATCCATTGTTCCTTTTAGCAATATTGATGATTATTTTTTCAACAGCAACAGATAGGCAAATGCACATGCTCTCTAATGGAGCCCATTGCAAAATGGGGGCGGATGTAACCGAGTTAAAAGCATGGGATGGTCGTCCCCATTCCCATATGATAACTCACATGAAAACGATTAATGTGTACCAAAGGGGTGGTATACCGGGAGGTATTTAATGTATGTATAAATGACACTAATAAAATGATATTTCAAGAAAGTAATAGGTATTTGTGTGAGCGCTGGGGAATCAACCGGCACCAAGGCTATTATGAATAATTACCTCTCAGCTTTATTTGTGCAATAAAAAGGCAGGGTCCTTTAGGCCACAACGCGTTTCTACGCTCTCCAAGCGTCTTCCTCAAGTGGAATTCCACTTGAGGAAGACACTTGGAGAGCGTAGAAACGCGTTGTGGCCTAAAGGATCCTGCCTTTTTATTGCACAAATAAAGCTGAGAGGTAATTATTCATAATAGCCTTGGTGCCGGTTGATTCCCCAGCGCTCACACAAATACCTATTACTTTCTTGAAATACATTCTATCCTCCGCTTTGTGGAGAGAGGTATGGAGCAGCTCCGGGCAATAGGACCTTGGATGACGTTTTAGACATGCCCACAGACCCGCTACGTGACGGCTCACGTGTGAGGAGTTAGGATCGAGGACGCCGAAAAATCTCCATTATCCACAGCAGTTTGACAGCCGAAGGAATAGGGGGATTAACATTATTGAACAAAGTATCTTGTTGTGCAGACAGCACAACGAGCACAGGTGAGATCCTCATTCATATAACCTGCTTCCAAAGATAGTCACAGAGTGGCGCAACAATATTATTTTTCTTGTCACTAATAAAATGATGGAATTTATGAGCCAATATGACTGACTAAAGAGTCTAAATGATGTTTTCGTATGTTTGTCTACTCCTTTCTTTACCTTCATAAACTCTATTCTCTCCTCAAACTAGTTCACTTCTTTCTTTCTTTTCTGAAAATGTACAGAACCTCTCCTTTGCCAGGCACTATGGTACAGTGGTTCTTTCTGAAAATATGATACAGATAAGCTAGGCCTTGTTCAGTTCAGCCGCCACCATTTCAGAGTGTACCGATTGGTACACTAGTATTTGAATACTCTCTATAACTTTAATAATAAAAATATAAACATGGGGATCCCTGTGAGGCTAAATGGCACAAGCTGCGTTATGTCCTCAGAAAACCGTAATCGTGATACTCAGAACTTTCTTCTAATGTGTGTGCACTGATGCCCACATCATATTCCTTTCTTTCTTGTATTATTAAGGTATCCCAAGTTGCCCTTTACTTGAAGAGACCAACACCATCACATTAATAATGCTCAATATCGGGAAATAGTGTTTATCTCTCTAATCAGTGTCACCTCTAAATAACCTTATTCCCTATAATACTGTGTACATATTACCAATTTGTTTTCCTCTTTTCTTTACAAGCAGCCCACATATCCATCTATGCTCCAAATGCTGCCTAGAATCACTGGTTCGCCCCTTCTAACAGCCCACGCCGTTTGCCCCTGCACTGTGCGTGCGCTGCGGCCATCTTTAAACTCCATTCTAAACTCCCCAGGCTTTTATATCATACCAGCATCCTTTTTCCATTGATAGTCGCTACCTGCATCTGTTTCCGGCTATTTCCAGTCCGTTCCACCCCCACCGGAAGTGCGCAAGCGTCACCGCTATGATGCGCACATCCAGGAGCCAGGACGTGTTGCCACGGCTCCCGGACATGCGCATAAGCGGTTGGAGACGCCACACCCACAGGAGGAGGGAGGGAGGAGAAACTCCGGGCACTGTGGCCAAAAACGTAGCCCCTGCTGCCCAAAAAGGCTGGAATTACTCCCAAAGTCCAGCATCAGATACATAAGATGCTATAAACGCATCCACAAAGTAAATAAGGCACGGAAAGAGGCCTAGCAAAGAGTAATAATAAATGCAGCCATATAAGTTATACATCATAAGAATAAGTATAATAACAGCTCATAGCCAGAGTCTTTTCCAAAGTATTGCCAGATAGTATGCTGGATCTTCCAGATTTCTGTAGATGATGCTAAAACCAAACATAGGGTACAGCAGCAACCAAAATCCTGGATAGGAAGATGGTGATCAAATTCTATAAAAAATAAAAAGGTTTTTAAATAAACAATAATCAACCACGTGGGTGCACGTGACAGAGGAATCAAGGGGCAGTTATCACAAAATCAGAGCAAAACTCAAGGTTTCGTTAAGACCCCTGGGAACCATTGTGCCAAGGGTCGTTATCCATCTAGTTTCATGTTGGGTGAGTACCCTATTTACGTCACCACCGCGGGCACCAACATGAATGACAAAAATCCCCCTGACTTTCAGGGAGACTGGGTCACACCCATGGTGTGTCCGAAAGTGACAGGGCAACGTTTTTAATGTCGAGGGGTCCTTCACTGTCTGGGCCGCAGCAATGCCATTCAAATGTTCCCTCACCCGTCTACATAATTCTCTTGATGTTAACCCAATATATATCAGCCTGCACCTGCACGTGGCATATTATACCACGTAACGGGTGCTGCAGCAGATATACGCCTGAATTGCATGTTTTAGTACCATCGGATGACGTGAATGAGGTTGAGTGAAAGACATTGCTGCAGGCCAGACAGTGCCCACACTGAAAACAGCCCCTCAAGGGTCGACTTGACCCAAATAAATGTGGGATATATGGAACATAATGGCTCCTAACAAACACATTGTGCATGTTTGGTGCCCTGCGTGACGTCATAAGTGGAAATTCAGACAGTGAGTCCTTCAAATAAGGGTCGGATTACAGGACCGGCCAGTGACATTGGAGAATTGACCGCATTGTTCCCCACTCCTGGTTAAATGTGGTGATATAGCAGACTAAATTGTCCGAATTTTTCCTCCCCTGAGCCCCCCGACCTATGCACAGAAGTTTGGTCCTTGAGGTATGTTTAGCCCTGAGATACTCTTTTTTGATACTTCGATTACTGTAGCCTCTTTACCGGAAACGTGATGCCAGGTCTCTTGCTTGCTCCTCGAAT
This sequence comes from Allobates femoralis, assembly GCA_033576535.1. NCBI lineage: Eukaryota > Metazoa > Chordata > Amphibia > Anura > Aromobatidae > Allobates > Allobates femoralis. The sequence goes on from JARQOC010000003.1 coordinate 506,412,043, forward strand.
ATTTCATCAGACGAGCATATGCGTTAAATACGAAGGAACTGACTGATAGGGACAGCGCGAATCGTAGACACTTTATGGGCAGACGAAGCATGTAACAGGGCATTAACAGATGTGGGTTTCCGAAATACGTCTGTCACAATCATGCGATCAGACCCCACCATGATAGAGATATCTAAAACTCTACCTTGCTTGTATCAAACTTATATGTATATATATATTTATTATTGAAAGGGTTAATGCCCAGCCTGCCCATAAAATAGTCAAGTTGCTCCGCTATGCACTGCCACAAAAACAATAAATCATCAATATAGCGGTATCAGCACTGCACATGGGTGCAGTCCGCCGCGCCCTCGCCGCCAAAAAGCCACCTCTCCCAATAACCTAGGAAGAGGTTGGCGTACGAGGGCGCATAGGCTGCACCCATCGCAGTGCCCCACCCCTGTAAATAAAACTTGTCTTTAAAAATGAAAAAATTGTGGGTCAGGGCAAAGTGGAGCAACTCGAGTATTCGCGCCATCCCTACCGGCAGCATCCAGAAAGAATCTTATGGCCTCCAGACCATCATCATGGCGAATGCATGTGTAGAGGGACTCAATATCAGCTGTTACCAAAAGTATATCAGGATCCACAAAGATCCCATCAACATGCAACAGGACGTCCGTTGTGTCTCGGACATAGGAGGGAAGGGTCTCAACTAATGGTTTCAAATAAAAATCAATGAATTTACAAATAGGTTCACACAACCCTCCTATGCCCGACACAATTGGACACCCTGGCGGAGTCAAGGGATCCTTGTGGACCTTGAGTAGAAAATAAAAAGTAGGAATTTTTGGATAACGTACAGTTAATCTCTGTTTGTTAATGATACCCCGTTCACATGCATCCGCCAGAATGGACTGGAGTTGTCCCGAGAAAGAGGCTACAGGATCGGAGTCAAGTCTCACATAAGTATCACGGTCTTTCAATTGGTGTAACGCCTCCCTCTCATGTAAGTCAGAGGGCCAGATCACGATGTGTCCCCCCTTATCTGCCGGCTTGATTACGATCACTTTGATATCTTCTAATCCCTTTAGGGCCATTCTTTTTTTATTTTTCTTAGAGAAATCCTCCATCACCAATTTAGTGAAGATGTCGACCGCCGGACAAACAGACAAGGGGGGAAAACCTCATCGATCTGATCCTAGTATACGCAGGAAACTCACCTTGTGACATTGGGGAATCCCCAATGGCAAGATCCTCAAGATTTTCAAGGGCCTCCGTACACATCTCAAGGGTTTCAGAGGAAGACATCCGTTTGTAATGTAGCTTTTTAAAAACCAGTTTGTGGGCAAACAAATACAGATCTTTTATGGCTGTAAAAAGATGGAAGGAGGTGAGAATGACAACCCACGAGACAGAACATCTATCTGTGTATGAAAGATTAATGGATTCATGGGAGGATTTTTTGGCAGTTGAACCTTAGATTTATAACGTGTCACCACGCCGATTCTAGAAAGGTCAGAGTCTGACTCATCGGTACCGGAGGGGGTTGATCCTCCAGATGCTCACTTGGGGGTAGGTTGACCCATAGGTGGTTTTGTCAGGTCGTGGGTCAGGGCGAGGTTTAGGCCACCCCTTCCTATTACTATTCTTCCACTTATAAACCCGATTCAACTGAACATTTATTTGGTTCCGTTGAAACTTTTTTGAATTTATACGCCTTAATATCCTTCTCCATTCTCTGTAGTTTGCTTTCAATTTCCTCGTTAAATTTCGACAGGGCATTACTTGGTAAGGTGTCACCAACTCCTCCATTTCAATCTCCATCTCATTGAGTGATTCGGTTTTGAGTTCACTCAGTAAAGATAAAAAACCACAAGAACATTCATTGGCCACTCCTTCCCATCTATCCCTGAAGGACTCATTGCTGATTGGGAAGGAAGGAAACACCTGTATTCGCAATCCACGTGGTATCAGGTCCTTCTCTATGTATTTGTTAAGAAACGCAGTATTCCACCACATCTTTTTTCTTTTTTTGAGGAGCTCCTTATACCCCCTGGTCAGCTAAGGGATTGTATCCCCACTCCCGGACTTCAGTGCCACACCATCCGCACCATCCACGGCCAGGTTAAGCTGTGATTGCCATGCATCATCACAAGCCCAGGAGTCCATTGTGCACCTTGGAAAAGCTGTGGAAACCACAGATAAAAACAGTATTAAATTTTATTCCATACGACCCATAACACATAGGTAGTGAGACTATCACTCACTCAAACCATGAAATCTCCAAAAAACTGGTTATTATATAAGGGACAAGGAGAGGAAAGTGTGCACAAATATTTATTGCCCCAAATCAACTGGCTTCAGAATGTAAACAATGTATGGAAAGGTGCTGGAGCAGGTTCAATACAGCAATGGTAGTAAGTACATGCATAACATCTTACAGTACACAGTAATAAATATCACAGTGGATAGTTACAAAACAGAAACCAAGACAATGGGTAGTTACAGTTATAGAAGGGCTCAGGAAGATTGTAAACAACAGTAATACATAAAGTGCATGTGCAATCCTACAAGAATCTAAGTCATATTATAGCCCAAAGCAAGGTCTAGGGATGAAGCCCAAAGACGACCCCATAAATCCCTGTGTACAGAGTAATCATATTACCAGCACTGGAATAATCAAGTCCCGGCAGTGGAGGATCCCCCGGGTCCAGACCCCAACATAATGTTTTGTTTTTTATAACTTCATCAGGGGGGTGAAGACTCACTACCCTCCCCAGGCTTTTATATCATACCAGCATAACAATTTGTTTTCCTCTTTTCTTTACAAGCAGCCCACATATGCAACTATGCTCCTCAGGCTCCAAATGCTGCCTAGAATCACTGCTCCGCCCCTTCTAACAGCTCATGCCATTTGCCCCTGCACTGCGTATGCCCTGCGGCGATCTTTACACTCCATTCTAAACTCTACTTGAAGCCACATACACCCGGACATGGCAGTTTGCCTTTCCACTGCGCATGCACCGCGGCCATCTTTGATCTCCAACTGAAGCCGCATACACCTGGGCATCAGGGCTGCACTGCGCATGCCTATAGTAACGTCACATTTCCGGTGACGTCACCGCACGATCCTACATGCTCTGGCAGCGATCAAACACCAGGTATTTGCAATTTACTAATTATTATGTACATTATATATATGTGGCTTGGACTCCACACTGCTGACACTCCCCTGAAGAAGTCACCCAGGTGACATAACGCGTGGGGTCCAGTGGTGTCCACCTTGCCCACTCCTCCACACTACATGCTTGGTAATGTTTCTGCTATTTGATCTCTAACTTGGCCAGTTTCTATTCATGGTTAAAGGCATTTCACCCATAACCACTATAATTTGCAGGATCCTCTTCTTCATGTTCCTAGCCATTGGCTTGTCTTCTCTTGTCTCTGTGTTGACTATACTGACCTGAATCTGGACACTATTGATCAGAAACTAGATATGTCCCGTCATATAGGTGGATATTGGGTTTACCATAAGGGCACTAATCAGAACTAACAGGCCTAAAACTACTGGGAATTCCTATTAGGGGACTATTAATGTCAATGAAACTGGATTTTTGCTTTCAGCTGTATTTAAAGTGATTATTATACTAACATGTGTTGAGGTTTAACATCTGCAGGGGACTCCTTGAACTTAAGCATATTCTGCTTTTTAAATTATTTTAATTTTGTCTGTTGGTGTGGTCTAAGCAATAATGGTTTGTTATATGGTTTGCATAAAAAGTCTATGTCGTGATTTGGGTGATAGCTTGGTCTATACATGTCTCTTTCTCCTGAAAATTTCGACTCTAGGCCTCTTCACAGCTTCTGGCAGCTGCACCTTTGCGAGCATTACCTCAGGCTTTATGAGTGTGGCTTATCTGATAACAGGAGAGCCTCCATACAGGCTCATACACTCTCTGCGACCTCTGTAGGTCTTTATGTGACTTTAGGAAAGATCTGCAGTCTATATACACATTCAGCCATCTTACCCTTTGCGCTCTACATATTTCAGTGATTGAGATCTTCATCTACCTCCTGTGCCGATAGGTGAGGAGGGAGTGGTTCAGCTTTATTACCTCCTGTTGTGTAATCACAGCACATCCAGTGTAGAATCCACCATCTATAAAACAACTCAGAATCTGCATTAGTAATGAGCTCATCTGGGACATGTTCACACCCTGCGATCCCAAGGTGTATGTATGTGTTTCCTCTGTCCTCTATTTAAGACAAAAATATAAAGAAAACACTTAAATTTAAAGAAGACGTAAAAAATTAATTATCAAAACTTTTAAAACAGGCAACCTTCCATCTCCTTCCCCCCTTCTAAATCCAATATCCAAAACATATCTGGATTCAAAAACTATGTAATTACCCAAGGTTCATATTTGGAGCTTGAAAAGGTCCCACTCCCTAGATAATACATAACTGTGGATACAATAAGGCTATGTGCACATGATGAACAGATTGTGTATACATTTTCTGCATCAAATCTGCATCTCCCGGCAAAAAGAAAACACACGAAATCTGCAAGAACAATAAAAAAATCAGATAACATGTGCAAAACTTCTGAAGTTTCACTAACTTCGCTGGCTTCAGACTAGGCATCCATAATTGTGACAAAATTATACAGCAAAAAGCACAATAAAACTCATTATGTGCACAAAGCCCAAATATTATGTTATGTATAAATTGAATTAAGACTCCATCATGTGGGCTTTTCAACTCCCCATTGATGAGTCCCTCTCCAGGTGAAGGTCTCTGCTACTGTAAATCATGGTCTGGAGATAGTTTAGGCTGTTGTATTAAATGCATTTATACAATAAAGCAACATAAGCTCTCAATATGGAGAAGGAAAACAAAACCTTTGTCTGAGTGTAGAGACATGCAATAAAAAATGCAAATCACTATGAATTGATTTGCTTATTACGTAAACCCGGCAGACTTTGTGTTCCAGTATCTACAGTATGATGAATAAATCTACATTTGTGTGAAAAAGGTGTCCATTATTAAAATAATTGGGGTTGGAGCAGTAAAAACTATTGATAATTACTTTTACCAATATCCTAAGGTGAGACTAAAAAAAAAACAATCTGGAATGAATTAGATGTTAAAAATGAGGGAGACATTTTCCTTAAAAGATACATGTGGCATGTGCATGGCTGCCATTTTAGTTGGTGGGGGAGGCTTCCTTCAGTGAAACTAGCTTTGTTTGCATCAAGCCTCCTCCCCCAACTCAAAGAATATCTCTACAGTTCACTCAAACTTCCTGTTGAATAGAAAGAAGATCATGGACATTTCTCTCCTGCATGTTTGAACTTTTCATGGATCTATAATGGTGACTGTCCCATTTTATTTATTTATTTATTTATTTTCCCAATTAATACTTTATTAATATATGCATTCACATCTTTTCCCTTTTACATTTAACAATTTCTTATAGCTTTCAGCACATAGGTATATCTGACTGGCACATTTATCTGAACGAGGAAACTTACATGTGCTATTCTATTTCTATTTTATTTATTTTTAATTGTCAGTATACTCATTTAATCATTCAATATTCAGTCTCTCTGCATTAACCCATCACATGTCTCTATTTGGGAGGAGGGTGGGGTGGCCTCCATTTTCTTTTGTGTGTCACTAGCAGTGTTTTGGGAAACTTGCTCAAAACTGATCAGACAACTTCTAGTCGTTACACATCACTTCCTGTCTAAGTCTATTGTCTAAACATTTGTCCCTTTTTGTCCCTTATCATGTGGCCTTCACTCGGCAGCCATCTTTGCATGGACACAAGTATTCCCAGATCCTCAATCTGAGGCAATCCTTACTCATCTTTTCCAAACATTCTTTTCTACTCTAGCATTTTTGTCTTAACACTATTTAAACTCTCATTTCTCTGCTGTCTTACATTTGTTGTAGTATATCTGTTATTTATTTATTTATTTATTTATTTATTTATTTTCATTTACTCTACAAGTCTCTCATACTTGCCATATGCTAACATCTTTTAAGGGCACAAAAGCCAAGAAACTATAATATTTATACCAAAAATATATTAATTTAAAACACCACAAAATGGCCGCCAATAGTGACCACATGGCCTATTTACCACCACAAAATGGCATCCAACAGAGAGCACATGGCCTTATGCCACCATCACCAACCGTGAACACAATACATTTTTGAAACACACATTACTCAAAACTCCGTCCTTTTTCCCTTTTCTTCATCTTCTACCCAATTTTCTCTATACAAACTTTAAGAGACTCTTTCCCTGCCCCTAGCAGTAGATAACAATCCATTACCATCCAGAACACCTTTTCTCTCTTTTAACACAATCTTGCATTGCACTTCTGCCATTCCACACAACTCCATAAGCTATTTGCATCACAAAACAAACAATAAGACTGGGGAGATGACTCAAACTTAAGATTCTAAAGAAAATGGTCTGCAGCACACTTTTCTTATCCGTCCCTGTCTGATTTCCATGTTCCGTAGTATACAAAAACACCTTGTATTAATCAATTACCATGCATACCGAGTCTCTTACTCAAGTTCACATAGCAAACATCAATTTACTATTTATCCAATTATCAGGCCCCGTACTAAGTCAAATTACTCTAAGTTACCTGCCAATATCAGGTCAAGTCTCAATTACTCCAGACCATGCAGAGTCCTTTTACTCCATGCAAAATACCCCTTACTTCTACCAGGTAGAGTCCTTTACTCAATGCCTATTTTCTCCTCTAGAACTGAAAATCGTATCACGGGCAACAACGGTGAACTGTACCACAGACAAAATCCTTTACTTCTCCAGACTACTGCTCAAAAACCCACTAACTATCAATCATCTCCCCTCCACACAAGACATAACAGGCCGCAGGCAACTTAGCATGACGGTTCTGCCGCAATCAAATGGCCAGCAGCGGAGAAAACCCCTCTGCTGTCTCAGATACCCTAAAAAACCAGACGCAGTCAGGCAATCTGCAGAGAATACCCAAAGACAACACAGGTAAGATTACAGATTATAATAAAATCAGTAGACTTACCGTGTTTTGTAAGGGAGGTGATCAGTCTCCTGGCTCGGGGTACTCAGTGCATCCTGCCGTCGAATTCGCCGGTCATTCAAGGTTTGGGGATTCGCCTCTGCATGGCCCCACATAGGGACGCCAATTTTGCTATCGATTAATATTTTATAATATTAATAAGTTGCCTGCTCCTGACCAAATAGATATAGACCAAGTACTTGTGTGAAAAGTATGACACCAGACACACAAAGTTAGATGTACACTCTTCCTTGGTCAAGTGACCTTTATTTTAAGAGGCATGAGGTTTTCCTCAATAAGGGGCTCGGCCAGCCCTACTCAGATGTATTCATTGGTCAGTGGGTTGGATAATGGGCTAGTCCATGGGTGGATCCATGAAGTCATCAGGGGGTGTGGTCTTGATCGAGTATGTCCAGATGATGTATCCATTCTATGATTGGTCAGTCCTTCTATGGAATTCAGATTCTTCCTGGAACTTCCTTCTTGAACAGGATGTAGTCATAGATCCAGTCACCATCTTACATATCAGGGCATGGTGTGATGAAAACGGAAATGGCAGCCATATTTAAGTAAAAATTAAGCTCATGCAATGTAAAATATTACACTCTATGGATCATTTTCTCACATGCCCTTATGTCTTAAGGTTAATTAAATATTTGATCCTATGGCTCTCTTCAAGACTCCCCACCTGCAAATTTGATCTAATAGTGAATCCACCTGCACCTAAAATGGTGTTGTCCACTTCAACGTGAGCTGAGTGAGTGTTGTGTCTGTTGTAACATAGCTTACTATATGATAATTTGTGTCTCAGGTAGTAAAGATGACTGGGTGTTGTGTCTGGTGTAGTAGAACTGACTTTGAATTGTGTCTGGTGTGCCATAACTGACTGTGTGTTGTGTCTGGTGTATCATAGTTGACTGTGTGTTATGTCTGATGTGCCATAGCTGACTGTTTGTTATGTCTGTTTTACCATAGCTAACTGTGTGTTGAGTCTAGTATACCATAGCTGACTGTGTGTTGTGTCTGGTGTATCATGGCTGACTTGTGAATTGTGTCTGGTGTAGCATAGCTGACTGGTGTATTGTGTCTGGTGTAGCTTAGCTGACTGGTGTATTTTGTCTGGTGTAGCATAGCTGACTGGTGTATTGTGTATGGTGTAGCTTAGGTGACTGGTGTATTGTGTCTGGTGTAGCATAGATGTTGTGTTCCCTTTTACCCTTGCTGTCAGACTATATAATAATTAACAATATTCTTGCTTTGACAATGATAAGGTAAAACATCTATACCTATTTTATTAGATTTCATCTGACATAAAGCATAGAAGAATTTCATTTATGTAGAAATTTGGTTGGATGTTCCCCTTAGGTTACAATTCTAAATGCAGAACAGAAATGACCAGTCACATAATGCAAGGAACAACATAAAGGTCAGAGCAGGTATGCACACAATTATAGATGACAGCACGGATGGAACATTACAATACCAATGTTATTTCTTCTTATGGCAGTGACTGTAATTAGAAGAGAAAATGGCACACTCTCAATGTTTTGACAGCGATTTTAGTGCATTAAAACTGTTTAAAATTGTACAAGCATATAAATGCATACAGAAAAAGATATACTATCAGTAACATTGAAATCATGAAATTCAATATAGCCTCATTTACTGCTCTTGCTAAGGGAAATTACATTTTTTATACGTATTAAAAAATGTATACATCTTATGTCTTTGCATCACCCATGGCATTTTTGTTAATGCTATTAATATCCAAGACCACAGTTGCTGAAATTTTAATTTCCGACATTTACTTCTGCTCATAGGCAGAAACTGGAATTATTTACACTGAAAACATATTAGAATTTGCCGCAAATATTCTTTAAAGCTTCTCAGAACAGATCATTAAGTTTAATGGTCCGATCTTTAGGGTTCACTCGCACTTGAGTTTAAAATATAAGACCTTTGTCATCCAGAAAAGTTGGTATTTCATATGTCATGCAAGCAGGGCTGCCACTACCAATTTACAGGGCCCCTAACTGGCAAAATTTTGGGGCCTCCCTGAGACTCCACCCTAGCTCCGCCTCCACTCTAGCTCCACTTCGATTCCTTGAACCTTCCACAGTTCCACCGCCCACTGTTGGAAAAGCTCCACTTCTGCACCACGTCTTCATTAATAACATATTAACATTACCATACGGACAGACGTCACACAGATCTGATAATGATGTGATCATGGGTCCTCGATGTGTTCACATGACAGCACGGGGCATTTCCATGACAGCCTGTAGTGTGCAGTGCTGAGGCCCATAGGGGTACTGTAAAATAAAGGAAAAATAAAAAAAAGTTTTAAAATATATGAAAAAAAAACCTTATGGTACCTTTAAACACCGCCACAGGAAGGGAGAAACCGCCAGGCACCGGACGCAATTGTGCTTGTTGCCATGAAATCACTACGAAATGGCGGCGTGTAATTCAGGGAGTTCCTTCCCGTGTCTGGCGGTTCCTTCGGATACCTGCTTCTGAGCCGTGCTCAAAAACAGGAAGGAACATTTCCTATGGTGGAGGCGTGTAATCGGGGCACAGGCACAGTATTTGCGTGCCCTAGTGAAATCCCAGGGGCGTGCCACAACCTCATGGTTACCACTCCCCATCAGCGATCATTGGTGGAAGCTCCTGCGTTACGATTGGTCGTCCCTTCACAAGGTGCCATATTTAATGAGCTATCCATTCACAGTCCACAATTGCAATGGCATCATGTATTAGCCAGCCTTCCTGCACTGGCTGGCCAATCATGATGCTTTTGCGGTGTCCAATCACCGTACGAGCGTCACGTAATACACAACTCTGTCACGCCTATGTGCTTACGGCGCGCAATTTGTACACCCATATTCCTTTGTGGTAGCGGCGTGTAAACCAGGGAAGGTACTCCACAGGAGGTAACCCTCGGCACCCGTCGGCACTTCCGGGGAACAAAAATACCTTTAGTGGAGCACGTTGTGGCGGCGTGTATATGCGGCATCTGCGACCGGTATCCACCGTTGAAAACGCTCGGCCGCTAACAAAATAAGAAAGTTATAGCGGTTAATCATCATGTTAACCCCCTCTGCAGGCTGTGAGCTGCATATTGGCACATAGCCTGCAGATGTGGCTAATATAAGCCAGTGTTAGAAGGGTTAAAATGGTGTTGGTGTGCTGTCATCATGTGTACACAGATTATGAACACATGATGACAACACACCCAATTAGTGCAGGGGTTAAAGGGAACCAACCACCCCAAATGACCCCCCCCCGGACTGTTAATATGTGTCCCTACACCCAGCACACACATTTGGGGCAATCGTTTTTGCTAAAAAAACTGTTTAGTAGAAGCTAAGATATATGTTTATAAAGTTTAATAAATTGAGCCGAATGGGTGTTACCTAGCTTTGTCCTTGTGCAGTGTTCCATGTGCCTGTCAGCCTCCTCTTCCCCCCCTCCCTTCAGTGAAGCCCTTCTGTGCAGGCCGAAAATTCCCCGCCTGTCTACTGCTGCCTGATAAATTATGCACGCCCATCTCTGCACCTAAGAGACTGGCCGCGTCATGAAAGGGGCGGGGCTAAATCGCGTCATGAAAGGGGGCGGGGCTCCGGCATGCCGCGATTTAGCCCCGCCCCTTTCATGACGCGGCCAGGCTCTTAGGTGCAGAGATGGGCGTGCATAATTTACCAGGCAGCAGTAGACAGGCGGGGCATTTTCGGCTTGCACAGAAGGGCTTCACTGAAGGGAGGAGGGGAGAGGAGGCTGACAGGCACGAAGAAATGCACGAGGACAAAGCTAGGTAACACCCATTCGGCTCAATTTATTAAACTTTATAAACATATATCTTAGCTTCTACTAAACAGTTTTTTTAGCAAAAACGATTGCCCCAAATGTGTGTGCTGGGTGTAGGGACACATATTAACAGTCCGGAGGGGTCATTTGGGGTGGTTGGTTCCCTTTAATTCCTTTATTATGCTGATACCAGCAATTGTCAGGAGATTTTACATTACACAGAAGCCGCGCTGCTCCTGCATTGAGCTGTCCGTGGTCCTGAAACTCCAGTGTGATATTACAGTAATATCAGGCTGGAGCTTCAGCACCAGGGACAGCAGTTGTCATGGTACGATGTTTGCAATTGGCGTGAGTACCATGGACAGCTCACAATCTCATGAGCTGTGCTGATGGTACACTACGCCAATTGCGTACGCAAACAGCGTACCATGACAGCCGCTGTCCCTGGTGCTGAAACTCCAGCCTGATATTACTGTAGTATCATGCTGGAGTTTCTGGACCACGGACAGCTCAGTGCAGAAGCAGAGCGGCTTCTGTGTATTGAAAAATAAGCTGACAATTGCCGGCATCAGTATAATAAAGGAATTAACCCCTGCACTGCCAGTGACAGCACTGGAACATTATTGATTACTGTACTGGCAAAGCGGGACATTCAAACTCACCAGCTTTGACAATCGGCGAGTTTGAGGCGAGTATAACAGCACACTCGTGCGAATATTGCACCGTGTGCTGCATGGATGCAAGTTTGACTCGCATCCATATACTTTTAATGGCCACTCGTGCATGGAAATCACGTGCAATCGCAGCATGCTGCTCGCAAAACACAGCCACAATGCTCTGTGTGAATGTAGCCTTAATGTGTGATTATATTGTAGTGAGGGGCACACGCATTATTGTACAATTATACTCCAGTGGGGAAGGGGTTATTAATATATGATTATACTGTAGGACAGGGGGCTTAATTTATGATTATATGAAAAGTGAGTGATTTACTGAAGGATGTCATTTTACAAGAATGTGTATATGTGATTATACTGTCATGTAGCTCCTATCTAGGTAATTCATATACCCTTACAGAAAAATGAAGTCCCCCAAGTCACTAACAAAATGAACAGCACTAGCAATAAAATTTCCCTCTCTATATCTTTCAGGGCAAGTATATGTGATTATTCCCCCTTCCCCCACGCTCTCTGGAGAGTAATGTCATCCCCTCTACACCCGTCTCACATCCTCTCTGACCTTACACACTGTAAGGAGCAGTGGAGTCATACTCAAATTGCTGATGTCCGGCAGATGCTTTTATTACAGCAGTCACTGATGGACAATCACAGGATCAGGTTAGATGGAGCAGCAGAGAACTTTGGAGGATGAATTTCCCGCCTCCACAATGGTCTCCGGCAGACATACAGTGAGGGAAGCAGGAGCAGCAAATCAAAGTGTGGCATCTCCCTGCAGCACCCCCTCTGGATCCACTGCTCCAGTGACACATGTGTAAGGCTGGCCAATTCTCTGTGGTGGGCGGGCCCTGTGTGGCAGTGCTACTGATTGGGTGCTTGCACACAGACCCGGCCCCTGCCAATCAGAACGCACTGCCACACAGGGCCCAACACTGAACGGAGGAGATTTTAATGCTTCCCCCCTGCCTCTGGGCCGATCAGGCTAGGGATAAAAGGGCCCCCCTGATCCCAGCCAATCAGAGGGCCCCTGACTGGAATAAGGGCTGTGAGGCCCTGATGGCGGCCCTGCAGGCAAGTAGTATGCGAATGTGCACTTTTTTCCTCACCTAACATCAATATGACATGCATATATCATCCGTATGCAATGCTTTTTTTTTAATCCACAGCTATTAATTACAAGGCAAATAGATAAAGAGGAAGTCAGGCACTCATCATGGAGTAAGGGCTGTGTGTTTTGCCTGAAATTTATGGATACCAATAAAGGAAAAAAATAATTAAAATTTAGTCTTTGATTTTTCTCCTTCCTCTGTGACGAGTGCTAGACTTCATCTTTCTCTTTTTGCCACACTTGGGAGCTGGCCTAGGATTTGTGTCTTTTCACCCATCAGTCCTGGATCCTATGCGCTGTCATCTGATGAGCTGATATATTCTTTTCTATTGACTTTGAATCAATTACAGGACCATTTACAGAGTTCTATGCTACAGAATGGAAATGTATCTGGATCATCCCATGTCAAGTGAACCAATGATTTTTACCTCTATATTTTTAATTCTTTTGAGATTTTATTATTTGATAGTAGCATGTCGGACAATGCAAAATGTGAAGAGAAAACATTTCTAAAATGTTTTTTTTTAAAATCATTTTCAAAGTTCGGAAAAAGTGCAAATTTCGGTGTTGCCTGCCTTTACATTTCTCCTCATAACTCAGGCTAAAAATAAAATAGAGAGACAAAATAAACACCATTCTACTCAAAACTGTCCAGGCTTTCACCAGATATGTCACAAGAGCATCTTTGCTAATATTTTACCCATGTGAACGCAAACACAAAATTTTAAACCACATTTCCAAAAAATCAGTTTTATTTAAACATTCCCAAAAATGCCCATGTGTCTGATATGCTGCTAGCCACATCTGTACCAAAATTCAAGTTGGGATCTCGATGGAATCATATTTTAAAATGTTTAACTATTATAGCGTCAATGGGTCATTCGATACCAAGTGATTGAAACATGAATATTTTTTTACCTGACGTCTTTAGATTTTTTTTTGTTTTTTCTTTCTATATGAAGTACATTTTTAGTTAATTACAAATTAAAAATTTTGAATTTTTTTCTTCATCAGTTAATTTTTTATAGATTTTTAAAGTTTTTAAAAAGCGCAAATTTTGGATTAGTATGGCTTTACATTTTTTATCTTATATTTTCATGCCTGCATTGATTGATCGATTTATATGAAACATCCAATCTTGTACCAGCCGAAGATTTTTTTCTTGTTGTGTGTCCAGTTTTTTTAAAAAGAATTGCAACAGCATAAATGATAAAATATTGTTTCTTGAGAAGTTGCAGCCATTGCTGTGTGAGAAAAATACAGTTAATATTACCGTATATACTCGTGTATAAGCCGAGTTTTTCAGCCCAAAAATTGGGCTGAAAAGTCTCCCCCTCGGCTTATACACGGGTTAATACGGTAGTCGGGGCTGGGGAGGCTGGAGGAGGCGGGCGGGAGGCTGCTGTATGAGCGGCCCCGTCAGGTGGGGCCGCTCATTATATATGCACTGCTTCCCCCTGTCAATCAGCAGCAGGGGGAAGCAGTGCATATATGCCCCCAAATGCTGGCACTCGCCCCCCCTCTGTGTAAGGGCGCCAGCCCGCTGCTTATCTTACCATCTCGGTCTTCTGCACAGCTCCGGTCCTCGGTGCTCCGTCCTCGCTGCTCCCGTCCAGCTGCATCTGGGATCCCCGGCCGTCGCAGGCATATGACGTCATCGTGCAACGGCCGGGGATCCCGGATGCAGCGAGGATGGGAGCATGGAGGACGGAGCAAAGAAGACCGACGCTGAGCAGAAGACCAGGGATGGTAAGTTAAGCAGCAGAGGGGGCGAGTGCCAGCATTTGGGGGCTGCTGTATTACCCCTGGGGGCTGCTGTATTACCCCTGGGGGCTGCTGTATAACCCCTGGGGGCTGCTGTATAACCCCTGGGGGCTGCTGTATTACCCCTGAGGGCTGCTGTATTACCCCTGGGGGCTGCCGTATTACCCCTGGGGGCTGCTGTATAACCCCTGGGGGCTGCTGTATAACCCCTAGGGGCTGCTGTATAACCCCTGGGGGCTGCTGTGTACCCCCGGAGGCTGCTGTATACCCCCAGGGCTGCTGTATATACTGCTGGGGCCTGTATACCACTGGGGCTGCTGTATATACTGCTGGGGCCTGTATACCACTGGGGCTGCTGTATATACTGGTGGGGTCTGTATATACCACTGGGGCTGCTGTATATACTGGTGGGGTCTGTATATACCACTGGTACTGATGTATATACTGGTGGGGTCTGTATATACCACTGGGGCTGCTGTATATACTGGTGGGGTCTGTATATACCACTGGGGAGGCTGCTGCATACCACTGGGGCTGTTGTGTATACTGCTGGGGCCTGTATATGCCACTGGGGAGGCTGCTGTATACTACCACTGGGGGGCCTGTATACCACACTGCTGGGGGCTGTATACCTGTGCTGGGGTCCACCCTCGGCTTATACACAAGTCAATAGGTTTTCCCAGGTTTTGGGGGCAAAAGTAGGGGGGTTGGCTTATACACGGGTCGGCTTATACACGAGTATATACGGTAAGTAAGGAAGATGGTTAATAAAAATAAAGATTTACAGTACACTTGAGATGGAACTGTGTAGCTATAAAGTGAGTATTAGGGCTTGCACATACACAGCTTTTTCTGTGTTCGGATAAACAATGCACTGTTGGCAACTTTTTTCTCCCAAGTTTTTGCCACATCTGCATTAGTTTTTTTTAATTGCTAGTGAAAACGATGGCAGTTTTTTTTTATATATATAAATAGTGATAAATGCTGCGTTTATTGCAGCAATCAAAAAGTAGTGCAAGCAGTGATTTACTCACTCAGTGAGTGTTTCAAAAAACACTGCATGTGTTTAATCCCATTGAAATCAATGGGGGGCGTTTTTCTGATCGATGATCACTCAGAATAGCGCTGTGTGTTTATTAGCCCTTAATAAGAAAAGCAATAAACTATTAATATAAATTTACTCAATCTTTAAACACTCCAATATTGTAGTACTCCGAGTCCCTAGATGCCTTTGTACAGACTATTGTTTTTTCAAGAGTGAACATGTCCAGGTATGTCAGGACATGAAAGCTCTGAAGCTCTGTCTTACTTCCAGACTCTGGTGGGCAGATACTTGATTGACAGCGCTGCTGGCCTGTCATCTGCTCTGCATTCAGTGTCTTCCCCTATTCATTCTCAGGTTGAGACCTAACAAAGCTTTCTTCTCTGTCCTCTTCTGCTCCTAAGCTGTAACATAATAAAATAATACAATAATATCTCAAAATCATGGATTATTTGGCAAATATAGACCCCACAATTTTAGACCACAGGCTGAACAGATTTGAATTCAAGATTTTCGAATTGACACTATAATAGTTAAATATTTTCAAATATGATCCCATCGTGATCCCAACTTGAATTTTGGTACAGATGTGGCTAGGAGCATAGCAGACATGTGCATTTTTGGAAATATTTAAATTAAACCGATTTTTTGGAAATACGTTTTAAAATTATGTGTTTGCGTTCGCATGGGTAAAATATTAACAAATATACTCTTGTGACATGTCTGGTGAAAGCCTGTACAGTTCTGAGTAGAATGGTGTTTATTTTGTTTCTCTATCTTATTTGTAGCCTAAGATGTGATAGAAAATGTATCAGGCCAAAATTCACACTTTTTTAAAACTTTAAAAATCTGTAAAAAATTAACTGATGAAGAAAAAAAATTCAAAACTTTTAATTTGTAATTAACTAAAGTTGTACTTCATATAGGAAAAAAATAAAAAAAATCTAAAGACGTCAGGTAAAAGAAATATTCATATTTGTATCACTTGACATGGAATGACCCATCAATAAAAATCAAACAGCATACGGATGGTTCGTGTGACATCTATTTTTTTTCTCACATTCATTAACTTGCATTGGCGAGTCTCAGCTGTTTTACGAGAACATACACAGCATGCTGAGAATTTTTTCTTCTGCCAAATACAGCTAACAAAAAATTGCAGATGTCCAGTGGCCCTGGAGAAGGTGAGAACAATTCTATTTTTTTAAATACTAAACTACTCCCAATGGTGGAAAACGTTTTTAAATGAATTTTTCTCCACTGCTCAATGGTGTACTTTCTATACCACTTTTCTGATAACCTCTCAGTGCTTTAAACAGCACAAAGCCAGCTTTATAATCCAAAGAGGTGGTTCTGTACACCTTACAAGTGTGCTACTGTAAGGTTCTCTCCAAGTCTTCATGTACTGTATATATTACAAGTAAGGGCCCTTTCACATCAGCGTTTTTCGTAATTCGCGGCAGATGCGGTGAAAAAACCGCATCTGCCGCGTTTGCCGCATAACGGTTCCACTTGCGGCACGGTTGCGGTTTTTTCCATAGGAAGTATAGGGGGACTTGCGGCAGATGCGGCAAGTGCGGTATTGCACTTGCGGCAGGTGCGGCAGAGAAAAAAACCGCGGCTTACTGCGGTTTTTTTCTCTGCCGCACCTGCCGCAAGTGCAATACCGCACTTGCCGCATCTGCCGCAAGTCCCCCTATACTTCCTATGGAAAAAACCGCAACCGTGCCGCAAGTGGAACCGTTATGCGGCAAACGCGGCAGATGCGGTTTTTTCACCGCATCTGCCGCGAATTACGAAAAACGCAGATGTGAAAGGGCCCTAAATCAAGTGGTTAACACTATTTTGAACTTTTAACTTTCAGGCTGAATATCTCACCATCCACTACTGCTTTAAGCATGAGACTCCAATCATCTCCAGTATATCATACATAAAATTATTAGATTTTTTTTTTTAATTGTTACCTATGACTGTCTGAGAGGTGCAAGAATGTTAGTACAGAGGTCACAGAGGGGGAGGTTGCAGTAGTCGAGACGGGAGAAGATGAGGGCATGCTCTAGTAGATTAGTAGATTGGGGGTTGAGGAAGGGATGGATTCTGGAAATATTTTTTAATTGGAGGTGGCAGGAGGTGGCGAGGGCTTAGATGTGTGGCTTGAAGGATAGGGGGGAGTCACAGGTTACTGCGAGGCAGCGGACTTCAGGTAAAGGGCAAAGTGTGATGTAATTTATTGTGATAGACAGATCAGGTGAGGGCAGTGCATGGGATGAAGGAAAGATGATGAGTTCAGTTTTGTCTATGTTTAGTTTAAGGAAGGAGGAGAAGAAGGAGGATATGACTGATAGACACTCTGGAATTCTGGACAGCAGAAAGGTGATGTCTGGGCCAGAGACATAGATCTGAGTGTCATCAGCGTACAGGTGGTATTGGAATCCATGGGACTTTATGAGTTGTCCTAGGACAAGGATATAGATGAAAAATAGATAGGATCCAAGGACAGAGACTTGAGGGACCCCGAGAGAGAGGGTATGGGGCAAGGAGGTAGTGTGGGCGTGGGACACTAATTGTGCGGTTGGAAAGGTAGGAGGAGATCCAGGAGAGGGCAAGGTTAATAATAGCAATGGAAGAGAGGATCTGTAATAGGAGGCAGTGGTCAACTGTGTCGAATGCAGAGAACAGGTCAAGAAGGAGGAGGATGGAGAAGTGTCCGTTAGTTTTGGCGGTAAGTAGGTCGTTAGTAATTTTGGTTAAGGCGGTTTTGGTGGAGTATGAGGGCGGAAGCCAGATTGAAGGTTGTCAAAGAGAAAGTTAGATGAGAGGTGGGAGGAAAGCACAGTGTAGACATGCTTTTCAAGGAGTTTGGAGCAGCAATATGGGGCGGTAGCTGGATGTGGAGGTTGGGTCAACAGATAGCTTCTTTAAGATAGGTGTAATTGTTGCGTGTTTGAAAGCGGAAAGAAAGGTATCGGAGGTTAGTGATAGGTTGAAGAAGTGTTTTAGGGCGATTTGGAGAGGAGGTGTTCAAGTTCCCCTTCAGTGATGGAGGGGAGTAGGGTTAGTTTGGGAGGGGAGTGGTCTGGTATACATGGGGGTTGTGGTGGTTGGTCAGCAAAGACTTGTCTGATGTGATCAATCTTGTTGGTGAAGTGTGTTGCAAAGTCTTCTGCAGAGATACGAGAAGTAAGTAGTGGGGGCAGAGTAGAGAGTTAAATGTGTTGAATAGCTGCCTGGTGTTGTAGAAAAAAGAGGATATAAGGGTAGTGAAGTAATTCTGTTTAGCGCTGGTGAGTGCTGACTTAAATTTAAGAAGTGCTTGTTTGAATGCTGTGTAGTATTCTTGTGAGTGTGTTTTCTTCAAGCGCCGCTCAGCAACCATAGACTCTCGCCTCAGCTGTTCAGTGGTGTCTGTATGCCAGCGTTGTCTGTTGATTCGTCGTAGTCTGCCATGAACGAGAGGGGCAACTGCATCAATCGCTGCTGTGAGTGTAGAATTGTAAAAAGTGGTGGCGTTATCTGTGTCGTGGATTGAGGACATGGAGGATAGTGGTAGAATTGAGTCAGAGAGTATGTTAGTTTCAATGCGTATGAAGTTTCTGCGAAGGTGTGCGAGTTGGTGAACATGGGTGGCAGGTGTGGAGGACAAGGATGAGAAGGTAAGTATATGGTGGTCAGATAGGGGAGAGGGGAGGTTGTGGGGTTAGTAAGAAAGCAGAGGCAGGTGAAGATGAGGTCTAGTGTATGTCGGTCTGTGTGGGTGTCTGTGGAGGACCATTAAGAGAGGCCAAAGGATGAAGCAAGTGACAGGAGTTTGGAGGCTGTTGACTGGTTGGTATCAATGGGGATGTTGAAGTACCCATGATGATGGTGGGAATGTCAACAGAGAGAAAGTGAAGAAGCCAGATGGAGAATTTGTCAAAGAAGGCAGTGGCTGTGCCTAGGGGTCGATAAATGACAGCCACTTGGATGTTGGAAAGAGAGAAGATACGAACAGAGTGCACTTTAAAGTATGAGAGGATAAGGGAGGGAGGATGAGGAATTGGGTTGAAGGTGCAGTTGCTAGAAAGGAGAAAACCCACTCCTCCACCATGTTTGTTGCCAGTACTAGGTGTGTGGGTGAAGTGGAGGCTGCCATAGCACAGCACAGCAGGGGAGGCCGTGTTGGAGAGTGTCAGCCATGTTTCTGTGAGGCCCAGGAAGAAATTTTGCAAGAGGTAAAGAGGTCATGAATAATTGGACTTTAATACAGATGGAACAGCATTCCAGAGCTCTCTAGGGAGAGGGCATGGTGGACAGGGGGTCAGTGCAATGGGTTTTATATTTAGAAGATTGTGGCTGTTTCTAGCAGGTGACAGAAAGGAGGAATAGTGGGTAATGTTGGCTGTGGAGGTCCTGGGTCGGGAGATATGTCGCCGGCTGATAGTAGAAGCAAAGAGAGAGTAAGCAGGTGGTAGAAAGAAAGTGGCTGGCTTGTTTTGTATTTCTGCAGGAAAGGTGTGAGATTAAGAAGCAGGTCAGCAGAGGAGCTCAGGTAGGGAGGTAAGAATGATGGTGAGATAAAAATTGGTGTGGAGAGTGATGGATTTTGGGGGTAGAGGAGGAGGGTAAGGATTATATGAGTTATCATATAGCTGGGACTCGTGAGTGTAAGGGCCCTTGATGGTGGGTCACGAGCTTACGATATTCTGGCGCCATAATACCAAACTGACACCTTACATCATTATCTTTAGTGTCAACTTGCATATTTTTATCCATTGCAGTTGAGGTTGTTTTCCTCTAGGGGGCATCTGTCACAGTGATGCATATTTCAGTGCTGAGCGGTCCGCCCGGTCTAATAGGAGGCGTCACTAATAGGCTGCTCAGACACTATGTAACACCTGAGTGTGGCAGAAGCCTAAGGATATCCATGTGTCTGCATTCACCACCAGCCTCTCCCTGCATACATGGCTGGTCGCCTGGTTGCTACAAACCGCCCCCATGTTATAAGTTGCAGGGGTCTGTGTACCGGTGTCTAGACGCATGTGTTACCTCCTGGGGGAATTTGCAGCCACCTGCTAAATGCAAGGGGTAGAAAAAAGCGACCAAATTATGTTGAGTTTTTAAGGATTGGTGAAACAGTTACTGTTAGGGCATAGGTAAGCATGGTGAAAGTGTTAGTGGAAAAGTAAGGTAGCAAAGACAGTTAGCAGTCGGTATAGCTGGTATCTTCTGGTTTCTTTAGGTTTATTTCTGGGATATTTTTAGAAACATAAGAAACACTTGAGGAGACACGGAGGAGACTCACGGTCAAAGGAGACCTTCTAGTATCATTTTTATACAACTTTAAGAGTCCACTAAATGAGTTCATCTGACCAGAGGGAAGGGGCAGGAGGGGTATATGTTAAACAGAGTAAGCAGGGTTAGATAACTAAAAGGAAAGAGAACACAACTTAACTAATTACACATTAAGGGCAACAGGTCCATACCATAAAGAGCAGAAGGAAAAAAAAACTATTTGGTGCAGATCAAAGACATGCAGAGTGAGAATCAGGTGTGGATTGGGTCTGAAAATTTTCAGCATATCGTACCATAGGATTACATACACAGCTCAGCAGACATTTAGTTATGCAGATTCTTGTCATGTCACTGTATTGTTACTGTTTTGCTTAAAGTGTTATTTTTCTTCTCCTATACTACAAATTACAACCTGTTCTCACATTCTCTAAGAGCTCAAAGCGTTATTAAGTTGATTTCAAAATGAAAGGTCACTAAGTTGAATTGAAGAACAGCCATAAAGAAAATTTTCTAAGAAGAGAGAAACAGCTTC
This sequence comes from Allobates femoralis, assembly GCA_033576535.1. Lineage (NCBI taxonomy): Eukaryota > Metazoa > Chordata > Amphibia > Anura > Aromobatidae > Allobates > Allobates femoralis. The sequence continues at coordinate 506,433,311 of JARQOC010000003.1, forward strand.
ATCCAGCTCATCGATAGTAGTCTTTTGGCCAAAAAATTGCCATATTTCATCACGGGTGCCCTGACAGTGGGAAGAATAGAAAATGTAGTCCGTCCATCCATTAAAAATCGAACAGATGGATGTCCAGGCAAAATATAGTAGTGTACTAGCCAGTTCATCACAAGGTGTCTTAGTTCTGTCATGACAACATTACAGTGGAGGTAGTTTGTATGCTTTGTGGTAGTGAGATCACAAACATTCATGCAAGCAGTTTATGACAAACATTACACAAGTCTGGAATGGTGAAGAAGCCTCAATTTTCAATTTTGTTATAAAACATGTAGGCTCGAGTTTGCAAAAAAAAAAGTTTTAAAAATGAACAGTAGAAAATTGTAAACAGGTGTTTCGGACAGTTGAGGTGAAAGTTAATAGACTAGGCCCTGATAGTTGCAAACTGGTCTGGAAGTAACAAGATAAAAAGGGGCTAACAAATCATGTAATTGAAGGAACTGTCCACTTCAGTGGAGGAATCTTGATGATACAGGGTTATTTCACAGCCAAATGCGTTATATACTTGACCAGGATGAATAAAGGTCTCAATGCTGAGCTATATGTGACTATCCTACAAAATGATATACGTCATATACTTGAGTACATTATGAAAAGGATGAAATAGTGTTCCAGTAGGTCAATGACCTGAAGCATATGTTGAGATTGTCTAAGAAATGGCCCAGTGACAATAAAATAAAGGTGATTAAATGCCCCCCACAGTTCCCAGACATCACCCCAATCAAACACTTGTGGGTAGGGTTGAAGAATAAACTGTATGTATATCCAAGTGAGTCATCCAGTATGCATCAACATTAGGAACATGAATTAGAGATGTTTTGAAGTAGCCAAGACTGTTGTCTATAAATCGAAGGTAGTCTCACACTCAAAGCTGTAGTGGATGGTGAGATATCAAGCTGAAAATCAAAAGTCCAAAACATTGTTACCCTTTTGCTTGTAAGTGCATTAAAGAGGCTGAGAACAGATTGGTATATGACTACTTTTTTGGAATGCCCTTCTCTACTTCTTTAATAGCGAATTGTGTAAAGCCTTCCCACAGATCTTTATTTATTTTTTTATTCTTACTTTCAACAAAATTTTGAATTGTTGAAAACTAAAAAAGAAATTATATCTACATATTGAAGATTGGCTTAAAGGGAACCTGTCACCAAGTTTAAGCCCCCCAAGCTATCTCTACCTGTGCCTGCCCCTTCCTATTACTAATCTAACTATCCCTCTCTGTCCTAACTGTGTACTGTGATGGTGTATAAAAAGCATTTTATACTTACAGGTTGTTATGGTAACAAAGCAGGGACCTACTGTTAGTAGCCCCCCTGGGCATCCTCTTTTGCTCTCTTTCCCCTCCTCGATCCTTCTTTATGATGCCCCACTGGGCGTCTTCATTCCCTTCTGCAGATCCTCCTGCTTTGAAATGTCTACCCCTTCTCATAGTATTGTGCCAAGCCAGAGTGTCATATCCAGCCCGATGCATTGTGGGGCTGATCATGTGGGTTGGCCCCACTTCAGTATGCACACTGCGCATGCGTCGGGCCATCCCACGTTATCAGCCCCACAATACACCGGGCCCGATATAACGCTCTGGCTAGGCGCAATACTACGAGAAGGAGCGGTAATTTCAAAACAGGAGGATTTACAGAAAGGAATGAAGATGCCCAGTGGGGCATCATAAAGAAGAATCGAGGAGGGGACAGAGAGTGAAAGAGGACGCCCAGGGGGTCTACTAACAGCAGCTTTTTATACACCATCACAGCACACAGTTAGGACAGAGAGGGATAGTTAGATTACTAATAATAGGAAGGTGCAGGGACTGGTAGTGACAGCTTGGGGGGCTTAAACTAGGTGACAGGTTCCCTTTAAAGAGAACCTGTCAGCCCCCTGGAGCTTTCCAAATTGAAAGCACCACTGAATGCAGCGTGTATGCTGCATTCAGGGAAGGTGTCTACCATGTTTTTCCCCCCACCCCCTGTAACCTGAAAAAAACACTTTGGAAAGTTTAGAGTTAAGAGGTCTGAGGGGCTTATCTGATTATGCTGTGCTGCTGCCAGCCCGGTCCTCCCCTCCTCCTGCCTGTGTGTGTGTCTTTGTGTGTGGAGCTGAAGAGGAGGGCAAACCCACACAAGAGGAGGTGGAGCACACATGCAAGAGGCAGGGGTGTCCGGGTTGGCAGCAGCATAGCATGATCAAATAAGCCCTTCGAACCTCTTAACGCCAAACTTTCCAAAGTGTTTTTTTCGGGTAACAGGGGGTGTGATATGGCAGCCAGCCATGGTCTGAATGGCGGCACTATACATGGTCAGTATGTTTCACACAGGCAGAAGTCTGCTGCAATGTTTTTATGAATGTCTTGCCATGGAAGCCACAGTCTGCTTAACAGCATGGCAAGAGTTAAGCTTGCAACTTGCTGGAGATGTGGGTGTGTCTCAGGTTGTCTTAATGTAGTCTGTGTTTGACATGGGAGGAACTGAAAGACACTGAGGCATGGAGATGTCAGGCCCTGGAGGCCTGTGTGGACTGACTACAGGCCGTGTGTGAGGTAACGGACTGTATACTGTTGGAAAGCCGAAGAAAAGGCTCATGTTTAATTTGCACTGTGTGGTTTATGCTGTCCTGAATAAACCAGCTGGACCTATTTCCTAGAAGAGACTGTTGCTGTGTTTATGATTTTGTGCTGCTAAGCAAGTGTACCACCTTATCACAGGGGGTAGAGACATTGTACACACTTTCCCTGAATGCAGCATACACGCTGCATTCCGTGGTGCTTTCGCTTTGGAAAGCACCAGGGGGATGACAGGTTCTCTTTAATGTCGCATTTTCTTTGCCACTGCTGCAATTGAGAATTATTAGAAATTTCAACTCTAATTACAGTTGTGTATCAATGCTAGAACATGCTAAGCAGAAGAGTTTTTAGTATTTTTTAGCATCTCTCTATCATAACTGTTTTGCTGTTTCAGTCTATAATTGTTCTTGCAATGGTGGCGTTACCATAGGTTGTAAATTCATGCTGTAAAATCATTATGGCATATGAAAAATTCTAAAGCCTTAATTATGTTATATTGAAGATTAGAGAGGCTACCTTATGCTGTATGGAGGATTATAGAGGCTACATTATGCTATATGAAGGATTATGGAGACCACATTATGCTATATGCAGGATTATAGAGGTTACATTGTGCTATATGGAGGATTGTGTGTGGTTCATGCTTGTGTGGCACCTTATGCGAAGTGGCACCGTTGCTAAGTGGATGCAGTTACTTCATGGCAGTTAGTCAAAGCAGGAGTCAGGTAACCCACTATCTTTAACTCTTTTTTTAACCATGTCCTTTATTTCAATGTCTTGCAAAGAAATGTGTTAGAGTGGCACTAGAAGGCGATCCACCAGTCACATGCTATACACCAATAATGAAAAGGAGGAAAGAACCAGAAAGCATGTACAAATGACCGGGATCAGAGAAACAGACCAATAATTCAAAAAATGTGTAAATCTTTATTAACAATAATATAGAGAAATATGAGCAAAAAACACAAACAGAATAAAAACACTTAAAATGTGTGATGGACAACCACCAACACAGCAATGACTATGGCCCCAGATGTCATCAGAATAGCTGTATCATGAGACCCAAACATGGGTTTAAATATTTGATTAGGACCTGCTGGTGACTAGACTCACAGGAAGGCAAGCCTGCGGACATGAAAGAATGAGAAAAACAAGAGATTCCAGGACAATGTAGGCGGCATTGATCAAAAAACAAGAAAATCATAAATAGCAATCATCAAACCCAGTTGAAAGATAATGCAGCTCAGCTAATATTGAATCAGAATATATTGCACCAATGTACAAAACAGTGAGATGGGGAAGAAAAGGGGGAGGGGGAGGGTGGAACGGGAAAGGAAAGGGAGGAGGGGGGGGGGGGAGGGAGGGGGGGGGTTGTTTTGGAGACAAAAAGAAAATGTAATATGATGCTTCAAATCAAGGTCCAGTCCGGTATAATTCTCCTCTTGAATAAAGGTGCTCCCGTGTCAGGATGATGTTGTAAGTCATAAAGACGAGAAGTGTTGGGATGATGGAATTCTCCCTAAGAAGTCCGTCGAAGGAAATTTGTGCAGAGACGATGGTCATCCAATCCAAGGTCTAGAAGTAGAGAAAGAGTAAGGGGAGAATTGGAGGAAAAATGGGGAGAAAAGAAGTATTTGTAGTTATGGTGAAACTAACGGCATATAGGGGATAACAACAGGAGTAACCTTGTTGTCATGTCCCCAAAAAACCGGAAAATAGGAGTTCCTCATTGATTCCCGAGGGAGAGGTCGAGTTAAGGTGGTAAATCCATCTCGACTCCAGTCTCAAAAGAGGTTTCCTCTTGTCCCCTCCCCTAATGTTGTCTGTGAGTCTCTCCAACCCAACCACTTTAGTCCCCGAAAGTCGACCCTGATGTTTAGACAGATAGTGGGAAGCCACAGAAGTTTAAGTGATACCCTTCTCAAAATGGTCAGCAGCTAACTGAATCGTTGATATGTGTTTTTGTATACGTTTTCGTAACTCCTGTCCAGTCATCCCGACATATAGTTTATTGCATGGACAAATAATAGCATAAACCACAAATCTTGTTTTGCAATTAATGTAATGTTTTAATTGGTGTCTTTTGTTGTCCCCCGGATTCAAAAAACTATCTTTAGTTGGGTTCATGAGAGGGCATACACTGCAAGAACCACAGGGAAAGGATCCTTTCAATCTCATTCCACGTCCTAAACTCTGGGTTGGTCTCCTAAAGTGGCTTCGCACTAATGTGTCCCTCAAGGTCGGGGCTCGTCTTGCTGTAATCTTTGGTCTATTCCCAATATCCAAACGTATCCTAGGATCCATGGATAAAATGTCCCAATGGCTTTGTAGAATATTACTGACCTTGTTCCATTGGTTATGGTAGTCCATGATGATCCTCGGTGTATTATCCACAGGTTTAATCCGATGTTTTAATAGAGCCTCCTGTGTGCTTGATTTAGCCCTCCTGTAGGCATCGGAGATGATGCGTTTTGGATAGTCACGAGCCGAGAATCGTTCAGTTAGAGCTCGTGATTGGATCTTGAAATCATCGTCATCTGCACAATTTCGTCGGACTCTCAAGAATTGACCGATCGGTACACTTCTCCGTACGTGATTAGGATGGAAACTCGTATAATGCAGGAGACTATTTGTTTTTGGGTTTTCTATATAGATTTGGGTTTTCTATATAGATCCGTGTATAGTCGTTCGTCTTTGACCACAATCCTCAGGTCCAGAAAAATGGCTTCTGTTGGAGATGAGGCAAAAGTTAAAAAGATGTTCAACGAGTTGGAGTTTAGATCCTCCAGAAATGATCTACATGATGCATCATCTCCACTCCAAAGAAACACCACATCATCGATGTATCTATACCATCCTTGGACAAATGTTTTATAGGCTGATTTTTGGTAAACAATCTGCTCCTCCCACCAACCTAAGAATAAGTTTGCAAAAGCTGGCGCGCATTTGGCCCCCATAGCTACTCCGGAGATCTGTTTAAAATAACTCCTATCGAATGTGAAGTAGCTGTGGGACAATAAAAAGCCAAGCAGGTCTAAAAGAAAGGAGTCATGAAGCCTATCGCTATTACTTTGTTTGTCCAAGAAATAAGTAACTGCTTCTAGTCCATGGTTGTGTGCGATGTTGGTATAAAGCGATTCAACATCGCATGTTACTATCAAGTTACCTGTTGGTATTCGGAGTGCGTGTGTTTTCTTGATGAAATCCGTGGAGTCGCGGATATACGAAGTCAGTTCCTGTGCCATCGGTTGAAGATAATAGTCTATATAGGATCCCGCCTTCTCACAGATGCTCCCGATACAAGAGACGATCGGTCTCCCTGGTGGTTTACTGAGACTTTTATGGACCTTTGGGAGAAAATATAGAGTAGGGGTAACGGGTTCCAAAGTCCACATGAAATCTTTTTCTTTTTTGGTTATCGCCCCACTCCTAAATCCTGCATCCAATAATTCTGAAAAAAGTCTTTGAAAATAAGGTGTTGGATCTGAGGGCAGCTTGGTGTAGAATTTATCATTCCCCAATTGCCTCTTGGCCTCCTCAACGTACATTTCCCAAGGCCAGATAACCACATTCCCACCCTTATCTGCCTCCTTGATTATGATGGTGGTGTCATTTTTCAAATCAAGGAGTGCCTTTCTTTCCTTGTTGCTGAGGTTGCCACCCCAACCGTGTTGATCCGGTAATAGTGTGATATCTTTTTTTACCAAATCGAAAAAAGTTTGGACCGCAGGAAACAAAGAAAAAGGGGGTGCAGTGGAAGACTTGTTCCTCAAAGGGCAAGGACGCCTACCTGTGCTGGGGATGTCTTCCTCCAGTAAGTCCAACATATCTTGTAGTGTTCTTTGTTCCATGAATGCAGGATTCTCCAACAGCACGGGATTCCTATGGATAGCGAGAGAGAACAAGTTTGCGACAGAAAAGGTAAACATCCTTTATGATGGAAAATTTATCCGGTCTGTGTTCTGGAGAAAATGTCAGTCCCTTTTGTAGAACTGACACTTCGTCATGTGTGAGAACACGACTGGATAAATTTATGATCTGTAAAATACCTGTCTGTGCAGCTTGTGATAATCCCTCCTGGTGCTCGTTGTTGATCGTATCCATTAGTATCGTGGGTATCGCCCTCGCGGTTTCCCCCTCGGACGTTTGGGTTGTACTGGTCTTATGTCCTCCACGGGCCCTCCGGCCGCCCCGCCTGGTTCTTCCTCGGTGTCGCTTTCTCGTTGTCCTAAAAAATCACTGTCGCTTGATGGTTCCGTATCAGTGTTGTTAATAGGAGCGGGTTTAGGTATGTTCTTGGGGTTGGGATTTGGAGTGGGTTTTGGTGTTGGTTTTGGTACTGGTTTCGGACCACACGGGTATCTTCCGTTACCCCTGTGTCTCCATCTGAAAGCCTCATTAGTTGTAAAATCAGTTTTGTCTCTCTGGAATTTCTTCCGCTTCCCTTCAATTATTTCTTTCTCATACTTGTCAATACTGATTTTCATACGTGTCAAAAACGGTTCAACCAAACTGTCATGATCATAGTCCAAGAGTTTCTCTTCTAAGGTCGTGATTTTCGATTTAGTGGTTGCCAATAAAGTCCTGTCATGATCGATGAGCATATTAATTATTATACGAGAACATTGCAATAAGCCTTGTTCCCATGATTTTTTGAAACCGTCGCTGGGTTCCCAGGCGGGAAAAATTTGGACCCTTAGGCCTCTTGGTACTATGGACAATTTGAGATACTCCTCTAAGCATCTAATATTCCACCAAACCCGTGTGGCTAATTTGTGACAACTTTCAATCTCTCTGGTTAATGTAGAAAAATCATTATTTCCAGGATCACCCATGTCGCCTTGTGCTCCAAAGATCTTATTTGACTCGAGCTGCCAAGTCAACTCCCTGGTCTCCCATGTGGAAGTCATGGTCACACCAATAAGTAAATATCTAAATGAAAAAAGTAACAACAAGTCATAAGTGTGCACATCTAAGAATCGTGGTCAACCCACGTATGTTCATACCAAAACTGAAAGTAAGGTGCACCACTAAAGAGATAATATCCCAATAAGGGTTGGGGGTGCTGCTTTGTCAACAAAAGGGACAGCAATCGTAGAAAAAGAATTGACAAATATAATAGCAGCACACCACCACATGTAGAATGTAAAAATCAAAGGTTTTTATTTGGAACGGAACAACAAACAGTTAAAAGCAGTTAAAACACATATACGGACCACTGTCCACAAGGAAAAGGGGTCCCTGTAATTCTCATGTTTATCAACAAACCAGTAAACTGTAAATGCAAGCATAGATGCAAAAATAACCAAAAAAATGCAAGCAATTGTCAGTGCAATTGTGGTTGTTGCATAAACAGTCCCCTATATGTCCGGAACAGATCCCACATAACATCCATAAATCTATGGAAATTGCATTATTATGGATACATAACAGCCTGGTGAAATGTCCCCTGAGCAGAGCACCGTCACCTTAAATCATATGTGGATCACACAAAGGAGCACACAGCTGGGTGTATTATAACCCCCAGGCGGGGGTTACACATGACGAAGTGTCAGTTCTACAAAAGGGACTGACATTTTCTCCAGAACACAGACCGGATAAATTTTCCATCATAAAGGATGTTTACCTTTTCTGTCGCAAACTTGTTCTCTCCGCTATCCATAGGAATCCCGTGCTGTTGGAGAATCCTGCATTCATGGAACAAAGAACACTACAAGATATGTTGGACTTACTGGAGGAAGACATCCCCAGCACAGGTAGGCGTCCTTGCCCTTTGAGGAACAAGTCTTCCACTGCACCCCCTTTTTCTTTGTTTCCTGCGGTCCAAACTTTTTTCGATTTGGTAAAAAAAAGATATCACACTATTACCGGATCAACACGGTTGGGGTGGCAACCTCAGCAACAAGGAAAGAAAGGCACTCCTTGATTTGAAAAATGACACCACCATCATAATCAAGGAGGCAGATAAGGGTGGGAATGTGGTTATCTGGCCTTGGGAAATGTACGTTGAGGAGGCCAAGAGGCAATTGGGGAATGATAAATTCTACACCAAGCTGCCCTCAGATCCAACACCTTATTTTCAAAGACTTTTTTCAGAATTATTGGATGCAGGATTTAGGAGTGGGGCGATAACCAAAAAAGAAAAAGATTTCATGTGGACTTTGGAACCCGTTACCCCTACTCTATATTTTCTCCCAAAGGTCCATAAAAGTCTCAGTAAACCACCAGGGAGACCGATCGTCTCTTGTATCGGGAGCATCTGTGAGAAGGCGGGATCCTATATAGACTATTATCTTCAACCGATGGCACAGGAACTGACTTCGTATAGCCGCGACTCCACGGATTTCATCAAGAAAACACACGCACTCCGAATACCAACAGGTAACTTGATAGTAACATGCGATGTTGAATCGCTTTATACCAACATCGCACACAACCATGGACTAGAAGCAGTTACTTATTTCTTGGACAAACAAAGTAATAGCGATAGGCTTCATGACTCCTTTCTTTTAGACCTGCTTGGCTTTTTATTGTCCCACAGCTACTTCACATTCGATAGGAGTTATTTTAAACAGATCTCCGGAGTAGCTATGGGGGCCAAATGCGCGCCAGCTTTTGCAAACTTATTCTTAGGTTGGTGGGAGGAGCAGATTGTTTACCAAAAATCAGCCTATAAAACATTTGTCCAAGGATGGTATAGATACATCGATGATGTGGTGTTTCTTTGGAGTGGAGATGATGCATCATGTAGATCATTTCTGGAGGATCTAAACTCCAACTCGTTGAACATCTTTTTAACTTTTGCCTCATCTCCAACAGAAGCCATTTTTCTGGACCTGAGGATTGTGGTCAAAGACGAACGACTATACACGGATCTATATAGAAAACCCACGGCGACAAATAGTCTCCTGCATTATACGAGTTTCCATCCTAATCACGTACGGAGAAGTGTACCGATCGGTCAATTCTTGAGAGTCCGACGAAATTGTGCAGATGACGATGATTTCAAGATCCAATCGCGAGCTCTAACTGAACGATTCTCGGCTCGTGACTATCCAAAACGCATCATCTCCGATGCCTACAGGAGGGCTAAATCAAGCACACAGGAGGCTCTATTAAAACATCGGATTAAACCTGTGGATAATACACCGAGGATCATCATGGACTACCATAACCAATGGAACAAGGTCAGTAATATTCTACAAAGCCATTGGGACATTTTATCCATGGATCCTAGGATACGTTTGGATATTGGGAATAGACCAAAGATTACAGCAAGACGAGCCCCGACCTTGAGGGACACATTAGTGCGAAGCCACTTTAGGAGACCAACCCAGAGTTTAGGACGTGGAATGAGATTGAAAGGATCCTTTCCCTGTGGTTCTTGCAGTGTATGCCCTCTCATGAACCCAACTAAAGATAGTTTTTTGAATCCGGGGGACAACAAAAGACACCAATTAAAACATTACATTAATTGCAAAACAAGATTTGTGGTTTATGCTATTATTTGTCCATGCAATAAACTATATGTCGGGATGACTGGACAGGAGTTACGAAAACGTATACAAAAACACATATCAACGATTCAGTTAGCTGCTGACCATTTTGAGAAGGGTATCACTTTAACTTCTGTGGCTTCCCACTATCTGACTAAACATCAGGGTCGACTTTCGGGGACTAAAGTGGTTGGGTTGGAGAGACTCACAGACAACATTAGGGGAGGGGACAAGAGGAAACCTCTTTTGAGACTGGAGTCGAGATGGATTTACCACCTTAACTCGACCTCTCCCTCGGGAATCAATGAGGAACTCCTATTTTCCGGTTTTTTGGGGACATGACAACAAGGTTACTCCTGTTGTTATCCCCTATATGCCGTTAGTTTCATCATAACTACAAATACTTCTTTTCTCCCCATTTTTCCTCCAATTCTCCCCTTACTCTTTCTATACTTCTAGACCTTGGATTGGATGACCATCGTCTCTGCACAAATTTCCTTCGACGGACTTCTTAGGGAGAATTCCATCATCCCAACACTTCTCGTCTTTATGACTTACAACATCATCCTGACACGGGAGCACCTTTATTCAAGAGGAGAATTATACCGGACTGGACCTTGATTTGAAGCATCATATTACATTTTCTTTTTGTCTCCAAAACAACCCCCCCCCTCCCCCCCTCCTCCCTTTCCTTTCCCGTTCCACCCTCCCCCTCCCCCTTTTCTTCCCCCTCCTTCCCCTCCCCCCCCCCCCCCCCCTCCTCCCGCTCCTTTTTGTTTAGGATAATCAGCCCTTGTTATGTGTGTTGGCACTTTTCCTTTACATAACATGTTAAAGGTTGTACTCCTTTTGTGCGTAATCCAAATAATCATATTTGTCAAAACTCTTCTATCCCCGCTTGAATGAGAGGTTTCATTTAAGATATAGATCTTTAGGATATACAAGGAGGGGTTCCCGGCATCATCTCACCCTACCCATAGATATGTATTCGCTCCAGGTATGATAATTAGGCATGCATGCGAGGTATGCCCTCCTTTGTAGTTGGTAGATATACCAAATATGTTGTATATTACATTTTGTTGGATCATGATCATTTACGACAAATTCTTCTCATAGGCATTTTATTAAACTTGTGGTATATGCATAACCACAAATTTACCATTGGGGTTTTTGATGGTGAGGTGAATATTGAGTCATACCGGTTTGACGTATCGTGAGGACGGTTTGTCCTTAGGGTACGCCGGGTCAGAACTGACCCATCATGGCTCAAGCAAATGGGATTTTTTTCAAATATGAGTCTCCATACACGCACCCGGATAGGCACCCTCTTTTCTACATGTCCTTTTGGGGTGATAAACTATGCCTATATCATAGATTACCTATATTTCTAATTGATACATATAATGAAATGATCTACATATTTGTGATCTTTGATAGAATTATGCATATATGACTAACAACATATTTATGGATTTCTTTAGATGTCTTGGTTATGGCCCTACATCTAGCATACCGAGCGTTACAAACAATACATATTACATGTGTGACTGAGTATCATAATGTTACTGGAAACTCTGGATCAACCGGAGTTTCCTTATTTGAGTCCACATTATGTCTCATTTGTATGATTCCCTTGTGATTTCTTACAGCTTCTCTCTCTTTTCATCATTTTTCCATTAGATTACTAGGTACACATCTTTGGAATCGTAATACACGGCTTAGAGAACTCCCGGAACGTCACTTCCGGTTTTCCTGGGTTGCCATGGCTACACACTATGCGGCCGACACAGCCGCTTGATTGGTAATGATATATAAGGGCGGAACGCCGGATGTAAACCACGCCTCCCTGACGAAGCCGCCTCTTAGCGGCGATACGCGTGGGACCCGGGCTCCCTGTCTCCCACACACCACGACCCCTGACGGCGTACCTCCCTATCTCGCTCTGGCCACACACAGGGGACCAGAGGCGATTCACGATTTACAATTTGCGGGCACACAGTGGAAGGACGGCTTACTGGTGAGATTCAGCCCTATTTCTTTGGCTCTATTTCTTGTGATCTCTATATACATCAGACTTATGGGCCGGTCCCGCCTGGGGGTTATAATACACCCAGCTGTGTGCTCCTTTGTGTGATCCACATATGATTTAAGGTGACGGTGCTCTGCTCAGGGGACATTTCACCAGGCTGTTATGTATCCATAATAATGCAATTTCCATAGATTTATGGATGTTATGTGGGATCTGTTCCTGACATATAGGGGACTGTTTATGCAACAACCACAATTGCACTGACAATTGCTTGCATTTTTTTGGTTATTGTTGCATCTATGCTTGCATTTACAGTTTACTGGTTTGTTGATATACATGAGAATTACAGGGACCCCTTTTCCTTGTGGACAGTGGTCCGTATATGTGTTTTAACTGCTTTTAACTGTTTGTTGTTCCGTTCCAAATAAAAACCTTTGATTTTTACATTCTACATGTGGTGGTGTGCTGCTATTATATTTGTCAATTCTTTTTCTACGATTGCTGTCTCCTTTGTTGACAAAGCAGCACCCCCAACCCTTATTGGGATATTATATCTTTAGTGGTGCACCTTACTTTCAGTTTTGGAGGCTACATTATGGCATATGGAGAATTATAGAGGCTGCATTGTGTTACATTGATGATTGTAGAGGCTACCTTATGCTATAGAGAGGATTATAGAGGCAACATTATAATTTATGCAGGATTATAGAGGCTACATTATGCCATATGGAGGATTACAGAGGAGATGATAGTTAGTGCACACGCATCCCTGCTCTGCTCTCAGCATTTTACTATCACACAGCTATGGAGTGAAATTGTTGCAAACAGGGCTCTCTGTCTTTACATATCTCTCACAGGAGAAAGCCTGTTCTAAACAATTAAATGTTTGGTTATGGGTAATGTCATGCAGGAGAAGAATTACACACCCACAGTGAAAAATCTCTGTTAAATTGCACTTGTATAGAGATTAAACAACATAAACTATGCAGCACCTATTCCATGATGTGTTCAGCTTAAGTTTCTAAAACTAAAGAAAGATGCTTTTAAAATAATTTCAAGAACATTGAACTGTACATGGGTATTCTTAATGTATGTGTTAGACAGGTAATATTATGTAATTTGTGATATTGCTTAGAAACTTTGTCTAAGGCTGGCTTCACACCACAGTTTTTTGGATCCTGGATAGTAACCCTATGGGGCCGGAATACGCCGGATGAATGACTTTTGGCATCCGGTTTTTGGATGTCAGGGAGAATCCGGGAGGAATCGGATTTTTCTCCCAGACACAAAATCTAAGCATGCCGCATTTTTGTGTCTGGGGAGAAAGATCTCCCCAAATTGGATCCTCCCAGATCCGGGACAATCCGGCGCTCCCTGACATGGGAGCCTATGGGGCCTGATTGCCACGGTCCGGGAGGATCCGGGAACCGGACACTTGCGGCTGCACGCCGCTATTATTTCAGGACCGCAGTTAGCTCCCCATGAGCCGTGGTCCCTAATCATCAACAGCGGCAGCTGCGTCTGACTGCACACCGGACCAGAGGGCATATCTGCCCTTCGGTTCTGTGTGCTGATCCGGTCCGGGGCTGTCAGGTTCATCCCTGACAGCCCCGGATCAGATTTTGCCGTGATGTGAAGCCAGCCTTAACCATTAACAATTTTCCGTAATTGCAAGGATATCTGCCAAATTCTCTAATATTCTCTCTATACACAGTGCAGTATAAATAAAAAGATATTTCCACTCAAGTTAAATTTTATGTTAAAGTAACAAACAATTGGAATTTTATCTACAGTTTTGCATTCTTCCAACAAGATGCTGGTAAAGTGGCCAGGAGAAATATATTCAAATCTTTTCCCTAAGGAAAAGTATTCCCCACTAACACAAGAACAAATAAAGAATGTTAAATATTTAAAAAAAAATCTGAGTTTAGACTATAATACATTAACAGACTAACAAATCTGTTGACTAAGCTCCTAATAGTAAATTATATAATAAAGTTCAACTAAACGTAATATATTCTTTTAGAATGGTTGTAAATTAAACAAACTACCTGTAAATTTCAATTACAGTCAGAACACATCAGTCAATGATAAACTTGTGTCTTCTCAAGCTTGAGAAATTGGAGGGCTGCAAAACGTTTTATCTGCTGGCATTCAGAAGAATTTTTAGGATAGTTTTTCTTTATATGCATTATTAAATAAAAAATAGCTGTAGGGACAGGTAGTGATAGGTTTGGGGCCATAAGCTAGGTGACAGGTCACCAAAGTAGAGTGAACATACTTGAAACAAAAGAAAAATATTTTAGAGCAAAATTGGAGCATTAATGTCTTTTTTGGTTAGTTAGACAGCTGTGCATCGGTGGTTTTTCTCCTGATGAAGGGGCCAATGTGCCTTGAAAGAAATAACAATCACTATCAACTGCAGAAAATCTTTTGAATTTTTATATGGCAGTGCAGTCAAAAATTCCAACTCTTCTTTTCATTTAATGTTTTTTTTGGATTAGTAGCATCCCTCGGAGATCCAAGATGGCTGCGGACCTGAGAGGACACAACTGACAGCCCTCCCAGCTGCCTTACAGAATCCGCAGCATCTACCCTCATGGGGCCATCACATCATTAAAAATTAGGACCCCGAGTCTCCCCACAACACTTGAGACTCGAAAAAAGGGAGAGTTGGGACCATCAGGCTGCCTCATTGAGACTTTAGACATGCCACACGGAGTACCACCAGTTCTCTCCCAGTTGCATAACAACCTGCCTGTGATGGACTCTACAGCGGTGCAGTCATCTACCATATAACACACTGACCACTGTGAGAACATCTCTCCAGCAGCAACGAGGTACCAAGGACAACGCTACTATGACTGGCCCACGGGAATCCACGCCGCTGCACCCGAGCTTCCAGTGTGGCCGCAGAGGTGAAAAGGCAGGCGCCAGTACACAGAGGCCTGTAGCGCTTAGGCTGTGGCGTCTCTCCCCGCGGCGTGTGACTGATTGATTGGTGTGAGCGCCGGGCCAAGAAGGGGGACCAGCGGAGACCAGCGGGTCGGTTAGCCCCAAGGAGCGGATTGTATTACCGCGCCAGGCGGCAGCTGACCTCAGAGTGGAGACCACTGCTTTTGTGTCCCCTCTCCCATTAACTCAGGCCATCACCTGCCTGCAGCGCTCATAATAGGAGGCTTTTCTTTTTACTAAAGGGACCCTATTAACCACCTGGCTGCGGCCACCATCCAACAAGCAGCACATCTACATCAGACACGGTAAGGAGGCATCTTGTTTTTCTAAAAGGGCCCCATTAACCACCTGTCTGCAATCACTGTCCAGCAATCACTGTCCAGCGGGCAGCATAGCTACAGTGGACACAGTAAAGAGGCTTTTCCTTTTGTTAAAAGGACCTTATTAACCACCTGATAAAACTGGAATGGTATCCACGGTCCGCGCTGCTGCTCTTTATCCAAGGAATCCACAAGAGGTTATTACCATCAAAAGTTCTTTATTTCATCACACCAACGCGTTTCAGTGCTGTCCCAGCACCTTCCTCAGGGCATAAAAGGTGAGTGGATACACTTATAATCCACATAAGAACTTTAGTGTCTGTTTGATAGGGCACAATCTGCGCCTCTTGTATCTCCCTTTTTTTCTAGTACTTATTAACCACATGTCTGCAGTCAACATCCAACAGGCAACACAACTGCAGCTGACACAGTAAGGAGGCTTTTCCATCTTCTAAGAGGGTCCTGCTACCACTGATTGTGAACTACCCTGTAGATGCTATAGTCTGGAGAAGACAACTGAACTGTCGCAACGCCTGGCCTGATAGACAGCTGAGGGCTTGATATATCTGAATCTACATAGCCCCACATTTCTGTGCCACAAGCATCCTAAATACACTAGGTCCCGGCTGCTACACCTAATACTTCCCTTGTGCCTAATTCTATGACATAACCAACCCCAAAATCTGAGCCTGGTATATTACAACAAGATACCAGCAGGATCTCCACAACTACTACTAATCTAGACCTCTAATTCTATAATTTAACTCTGTGTTGGCAGAAGAGAATGTCGACCTAGACCTCTCATGACCAGCAGGGGGAGCTCAGAGTTTACATCTCTCTTTTATCACTGTGAGTGAACCTGCAGGAAACATGGGGAAAACTGGAGCGAAAACTCCCAAAGGAACATCTAAAATGATAAAATCTGTTACACAAGCGGATATGGACAAGTTCTTGAAAAAACAAGCTACTCAACCAGAACCCAATATCAACACTGAGCACGCAGAATGCATCTGGTGGAGGACTCAGACTCCGACATGGATAGCGAATCTGAAACGGGATGTTATGACAGAGAGTTGACGGTAACTAGATCATTTATTAAACGTATACTTTCCAAGACCAAGACCGATCGGGAAGGAGCTTGCGGATATTAAGCGGGATATAGCACAACAAAGCCACAGTCTAGAAGCGAGTAAAATCTCTCAGACAACCATAACTCAGCATTCTAATGATATATTGGAATGCTTGAAAGTCCATGAAAGCCAACTACACACTGCTCAGGTGACTCTAGAAGACCACAACCATGAAAACCGCGAGTGCCGAAATAATATTCGAATCAAAGGCTTGTCTGAATCAGTCGCATTCGAGGCACTAACCAAGGCAGCACAAGAAATATTCAAAAGTCTGCTATTCGATGATGATCCACAAGAGATCAAACTGATCAGAGTACACAGATCTCTCAGACATAAACCTGCACAGGGGGAGCAAGCATGCGATGTAATCTGCCGTTTTCTAGATTATCGTGTCAAGGACTTGATCCTCCGCAGAGCAAGAGACAAACGCTGGAGATTGCCATCAAAACATATCAAGATCTGGAATCATTCCACTCCGCATTGCTACTGCAACCTTTACCGAGCTTATGTCCTTGGCACGTCGTCACGACACCGAGAGCCCAAAGAATGAAGCGGAAACAAGAAAAAACACCTC
>JARQOC010000003.1:506450519-506503107 GCA_033576535.1 Allobates femoralis
TTACCTTTGAAGTTTATATCACAAAAGAATATCCATCTGTACTAGTAAATTAAAGAAGACTAACCCTAATTAAGGTTTAATAAATTTCAGGTAGGTGTCATTCAGGGAATGAAAGTCCTTGTGTGGTTTTAAAGGTTGATTACTACTTCTATGTAGTGTAACCTTTACGCATATTTTTTTTCCACCTTAAATCTCATTGTGATAACCGTTTTAAATCAAGGCATTGTATAGTAGAAGCAGGGGAGGATTTAATAAGGAGTAGGTAGATAAGGGCTTACAAACCTAATGGTGCAGGGAGGCCCTGGACAGACCACACAATAAATCAGCACAATGTAAATGATTGAAATCTTGTAACCAACGATAATGTGGAAAGAATGGGTCAATACCAGGGCATGTAAAGGTGAACACAATGTGGTTTAATATTAAAATGCTCAACAAGGGCTACGTACTTACATTTGTTTTCCAATAAAAGCTCTCATACTCCTGTCTGTTTGCATTTTGCTTGTTTCCAGATCAAGATTGCAGTGTTTCTAGAGAACATAAAATAATTGCCTGCACCGCTTTGTTGCTCCTGAATATTTTATGGAGTGCAAAGAGGTTAACCTGACAGTACTGGACAAAAATATCTTCAATCACATCCAGGGAAATCTTTAGAGTTTGCCACAGAGTTTGTTATTACGAAACACTTAACCACAGGAAAAAAGAAAATAGGAAAGAGTCTCTAGCTTCTTAACCATCGGAACAAGAGAAAAAAGAAGCCCATGGATTATGTACGTTTTAACTCTAATGATTTTGTTTGATAACAGAAACTTATAGGTAATGTGGGAAATAATGTGAAATACATCACAACTATGGTTCTTAAAATTTGTACCTATAGGATAAAAAACGTTTATACCGTTTTAGCCAGTAGATAGACAAATATTAGAATCTGAGAGTCCTCAGTGGTTGACACCTTTTAATGGCTAACTGAAAAGATGGTAAGCAAAGCAAGCTTTCGTGACACTATGGCCTCTTTATTATTGGCCTGATAAAAAGGCCATAGTGTCTCAAAAGCTTGCTTTGCTTACCATCTTTTCAGTTAGCCATTAAAGGGAACCTGTCACTCCCCCCAGGATATTTTTTACTGTGCCCAGCAGGTTATACATCAAGGAAATGGGGTTCTAGTTACCACTGTATATACTCAGAGTGACCCCACATACCTGTGATATGAAGTTATATTCTGTGCACAGCTGGCCTCCTGTTGAGTCACGGAGGCAGCTATTTGTGTCATGTTGGTGAAACGTCTCGCCACTCCTCAAGGCTGGTAATCCCGCCCTGCATCATTCAAATCTCCCGCGCCTCCTCTGGCCCCTCTGCAGGACACACATCGCCCGGCCTCGCCACCGGACACCGGGAAAAGGCGTCAGAGAGGTAAAGTATTTCATTCTTTTTTATTTTACATACATTTGGCTTTGTTTAATTTAGATTTCGCAGTGTATGTTAATACACTGCGAAATCTAATGGGGCGGTCACAGATGTCACACAGGGGAGGAGGAAGCAGGATTCGTCCTTCCCTCTGTGACATCACCTGCACTTTCTGTGGTAAAGAAAGCGCAGTGTGTGAAAGCCCCTGCGCATTTTGTTGCGCTTTTTTGCGCGGCCGAAAATCACGGCAAAAAGCGCAACAAAATATGCAAATGTGTGAACGTAGCCTTAGTATTGTAATAAAATGCCATTATTGCAAGCAACATGTCAGCTTGTCATTTCCACAAAACTTAAAGTAGCATATCACGTAAAGTTGCAGAGCAAAATGACCATTTGCTGAGGCTTATAGTGTATAAAAATTGACAATACACTGATGACTTAACTGTAAAGTTCCTAACCTCTTGACATTAACATCAGCACACATACTGCACACTAGGCGTTTCCTGGCATTGGTTTCCATGGCTGAACAGCGGCATGCAAGCCTTGTGCCTCATGTAGCTATAGCGTATGAGGGGAATTGTAGCAGGATTGCAGTGATAGGCAGAGATAATCCGGGTAACTAGTCTGACCCTGTAGACTGGCGGTCCGTACCTAACCCTGATCCCAGAATTACCTCCAAAGGTGAGGATGTCTGGGCCACAACCCTTGCCCTGCTCCTGACCAGCCCTGGGTTAACACCCCCTCACCTCCACCCAGGAAATGGGATAGAAACAGCAACTCCCCATAAGATGACTCTCAAAAGAAATTGTTTCTGAATGACTTCTACAAAACTGCACAGCATCCAAGCATCACACCTCAAAGTGGAGACTGAACTCTTTCAATGACACTAGCGGATGGGTGATGAGATTATTTAAAGGTTGGAGGAGTTGATAACCATGTTACCTGATATACAAAGCAGAAGCTCACCTGGAGAGCTGCAGCCAGCTAATACCATGGGCAGCTAATACTGTTACAGCTACTGATATTATCCTTAAAGGTACCAACAGAAATAAACACATATAAACTACTGCAAAGACTGCAGAGCAGACTGCACGTGACACCTTTCCTCACCAAACACAATGCCAAGAATTGGATGGAAAGGAAAAAGAGACAGGCACTCATAGGCTGATATAGTATGTTTGGTGGGAGGTAGGGGTGCGATACTGCCAGGGTCGGACAGACCTGGAAGGATATTCGGGCATCCTTCATTGGGCCCCAAGTCCTCAGTTGGCCCCCATACTGAATATAGAGGGAACCCACCCGTAACCACGATTTTTAGGCCCATTGTCATTCTATCAGAATCTGCGTGTGTGTGCATAAAAGTGGCATTAAAATGGCTGACAGCTTCTGAGGCATCAAACGTCACTGCTATGTGCTGTGCACTGACATCAGCATTTGGAGCATAACAGTGAAGTTTAACAGCTGCCAGAATATCAAAGCAGAGATACTTATTGGCCATCACTGCTGACCTCTTTACGCTATTGTAATCGCTGGAGACAGAGATATGCAACGGTCACAAGGGCCGGGGGGTATTCGGTAGCCCGGCCGGCTGGCTTTCTGGGAGGTCACGGTGGCTGTGGCCCAGCTCCGTGACCCTGGCTATGCAGTGAAGAATTTTTTTACAGGGGAGTTTAGAAGTCTATTTTGTGACACTATCTGTGGTATTTGGCTAGGGATGGCTGATGCTGCTGGTTTAAGCCTCTGGGGCAAATGATGCGGCAGCCAGGATGGTATTGCTTCCCACAGGTGGAGCTGAGCCCCAGGGTAGGGGGACAGTCTATGGGGTTGATGGTAAGGGTCGTTGGGGTGCAGGATAGAAGTTGCAGGAAATAATTGGAAGACACAGAAGGGCGCAGTTTCCTTCACCTTTACTTGGTAGATGGTGGTGCAGTCCAGGGGCACTGGTTACCAGATTTTGGAAGAATCCGGTCAGCCTGGAAGAATTTGGGGATCCACCTTGTCAGGTGGGTTCAGAGGCCTTCCTGCTGCACTTTCCCTATGAGTCCCTGCTAATGTAGCTATGCTGCGACCCTCTTCCTGCATATTGTTCCTAACCCGTATGGCAAACAGCACAAGCCTCTCATGGATACCGCCTTGTTGATGATAGCTCCGGGCTCTCAGTATGTTGTAGTGCCGCTGGGTCTTCGGTGCGGCCAGGAGATTTGTAGCCTCCTGTCCTCCAGATTCAGGTGTCGGGACATACAGTCCTGCAGCTCTGCTCCCCAGAGTCCTCTCCTACACTTCCTCTCATTTCCCTTTCCTCAGACGTTCTCCCTCTTTTCTCACTCTACCCCCTCCTCCTTGCCATAACCAGGACAGCTCCCCTGAACTTGGGTACAGAGCTCCCCCTTCTGGCCTGGAGTCAGATCTGGTGTTAGATACTGGGTGTTACCTAGCATGGGGACCTCCTCCTGCTTCCAGGCATGACATCACCCCCTGTGAGGGAGGCGAAGTCACTGTGGCAACCGGACCACTGGGGTGCCACATTCCCCCTAGTTAAACTCTGTACGTCCCGGACTGTGGAACATAACAAAAAAAACAGGTTTATAACAACAAACTATTTCCATCATTATAAAAATAGAACATTACAAAAACCTTAAAACGTTGCAAAAGAAAAATATATAAGTCTGTCCACAAAGTTCCTGGGGCAACACAGGTCCATTTGCATTACCCCACAGACTTTTAGGTTTACCCGGTGGGAACCACCCCAACCCACCTTTGCTTCTCTCCGGGCATGGCTACAGGGCTCCAGAACCTGGCCCTACTTGGCTCTTTGGTCACGCTGACAGTTTATATTTAGGCCAGGTTGGGGTGAACTATATACAATTTTGTCCTGGTCACACCAAGTCCAGTGACCCAATTGTCCTTCAACAGGTTATGATAAGCTTATTCAAATGTTCTTACAGCAGTCTCTGTAGGCACTTTATGTGTAACGGTTACATATTTACATTGTCTATTTACACTTGATAACAGGCAGGGATCTGACCTCTAGTGCTAGTTGACCTGCGTAGCCCTGATATCACTGATGACCTGGCCCGGTCTAGTGTGTCTACTGCTGGTGTGGTGGACGCACTAGTGAATACGCCATGGGCAGACCTTCGTAGTACTGGTATGCTGGACAGCCTTCTACAAACTCTTAAGGTACCGTCACACACGGTAATTTTGCCAGCAATTTCACGGGCAATTTGCTGGTTGCAATGAAATCATGGACACATTGTTTTATTTTGTTGCCTTGTACAAATGTAACAATGTGTCCATGATTTCACTGCAACCAGCATATTGCCAGTGAAATTGCTAGCAAAATTGCTACGTGTGATGGTACCTTAAGACTCACCATGGGCATGACAGACTTGCCGCTAGCAGGGGTTAGATTGTCCTGTTCCACTGTGGGTGTTGCATCTGTTTCTGGAGCCGACTGGTCTTCAGGTTGGTGTAGAGTCTCTGCTGCTGCTGGTGCAGTAAACTATGGAAAGGTCAGGACAGGTACCATGATTGCTTGGTTCACTTGAGTCCAAGACTGGGGGAACTCTCCAAGGATGGTACGGACCATCTCTTCAACCTCTGTCTGTCTGTCTTCAACCTCAGTTGTTCCGGGTATACCTTTAAGTGATCTCTTGACACTGCCGCTGAGGTTTTTCCTCCATCTTTGCTGATGAGGCATATCTTACTGTTATGAAAGTGTGAAGGCAAGACGGTGTACGGCTCAGCTTACCACTGGTCGTCAAGTTTGTGCATTCTCCTTTTTTGCTTTAACACCTATTTTCCAGAGGCTGAGCAAGTAGCCATGGCTTGCTGGTTGTAATTCTTCTCTTTCCTCTGTCTTTCCTCTGTCTTGCCTGGGACAGATTTCTCTCCATACACTCTTGAACTTTGCGGTATTGTTGTTGCCCTTCAGTATCCCAGTCTGCGTCTGGTGGTACCGTCTCAGGTGTTAAAACTCACATGTCCAGGTCAATGGGTAACTTGCCAGGTCTTGCCTGCATCAGGTAGGCTGGTGTACAGTTGTTTGTGTTCACTGGGATGTGTTTATACAGGTCTACCAGATCCGGCAACTTCTATGGCCACAAGTTTTGTTCTTCGAGGGGTAGAGTTTTCAACAGGTCAATCACTAGCTGGCTCATCTTTTCGCACATACCATTGGTTTGAGGCTGGTACGGCGTTGTTCTTATTTTCTCGCAGCCGCACAGGTTGCAGAACAAGCTGGACCTTGATCGGTAAGGAGTTGTTCTGTTCAGGGTAGCCATATGGTCAACAGAAATGTTCTTGGAAAGCTTTTGCCGCTGTCTTCGCTGTCTGGTCTTTGACAGGTGCGATTACCAGGAACCAGGAGTAATGGTCTACAATCGTAAGGGCGTAGGTATAGCCAGACCTACTCAAGGTCAACTTCACATGATCCAGACCCACGAGTGCGAGTGATTGTCTCGTGATGATTAACTGTAAGGGGGCTCTCTGGCTTTCACGGTCTCTATTTCGCAGGTTGCATGGACCACATTCTCGGCACCATCTCTCGATGGATTTTCACATGCCAATCCAGTAGAATCGCACACGAAGTAGTTACTCCAGCTTCTTCCACCCGAAGTGTCCTGCTCCATCGTGGTATGCCTCTAGGACCATTGGCGCATCCCACTTCATCACTACTATCTGCCAGACTAATTTATTTGTGCGTGAGTAGATGTTTCTCCTGCACAGCTTACCCTCAGATGAACAGTTTACCTTTCTCTCTTCACAACTGTTGGGGTTCTTGTGGGTCATCTGGACCAGGGTATGAGTCTGCTTGGCTCAACAGCTCTTTCACTAGGCGGACGGCCAAGTTGCTATCCTGCGTTTCTTCCCATCCAAGGTGGGGCAATGGATTGAATGAGAACTCCTGCATGGCAGAGCGCTTGTCTTTTACGCAGTAAGAGCACTGTGACGCACCTGGGCGGTGGAAGGACGGCATCTCGATTTCTTTGAGCTCTTCTGGGTCTTCTCCCATGTCTGGTAAATTGGGCATCTTGGACAGTGTATCAGCGTTGGTGTTCTTATTTCCCGCTCTATACTTTATTACGAACTCATAATTGAATAGCCGGGCCATCCATCACTGTTCTAGTGCAACTAGCCTCGCGGTCTCCAGGTGGGTCAACGGGTTATTGTCCGTGAAGATGGTGAATTTTGCAGAGGCCAGGTAATGTTTGAATATCTCTGTTACTGCCCAGACTATGGCTAGGAATTCCAGCTTAAAGGAACTGTAGCTGTCTGGGTTCCTTTCAACGGGAAGTAGCTTCCGGCTGGCGTAGGCGATGACTCTCTCTCTCTTGCCTTTCTGCATTTGGGACAACACGGCTCCCAATCCCACGTTGCTGGCATCTGTATCTAATATAAATAGCTGACCATAGTCAGGATAGGCCAAGATTTCATCTCCCGTGAGAGCCAACTTCAATCGGGTGAAGGATTCTTCCACTCTACTGTCCCACTCGATCGGTGGACTCTTGTTCTTTGCCTTCTTGAACTGACCTACTATAAGGTCCTGCAGGGGGGGCTGCTATTTTGGTAAAGCCCTTCATGAACCTTCGATAGTAGCCTATCAACCCAAGGTACTGCTGTACTTCACGGATGGTAGTCGGCTTCTGTCAGTGACGGTCACTTTGTGAGAGTCTGAGGCCATGCCTTCTGCGCTTATTACGTGGCCTAGGTACTGCACCTTGAGCTTCAAGAGGTGACATTTGGATGGTTTCCACTTTAGATCAAAGTAAGACAGGGCTTCAAATACCAGGTGTTTCAAGTGGTCTTCGTAGGTTTGGGAGTAGACGATGATGTCATACAGATAAAGCAGCACTATCTCAAAGTTCTTGTGCCAGAGGCAACACTCCATTAACCTCTGGAATGTTCCTGCTCTGTTGAAAGCCTGAATGGCATGCAGTTGAACTCGCATAGGTTCATAGGTGTTATAAACGCAGTCTTCTCTCTGCGTGCCTCTGCTATGGGAACCTGCCAGTACCCACTGTTGAGATCTAAGGTCAAGAAATAATTAGCAGATTTCAAGGCAGCTAATGACTCCTCATTTCATGGTAAAGGTTAAGCATCTTTATGTGTAATGCGGTTAATCTGCCTGTAATCAATGCACATTCTCATTTTACCGTCTTTTTTTTTCACCAGGACTAGAGGGGCTGCCCAGGGGTTACAACTATCTCTGATTACCCCAGCCTCATTCATTTCCCGTAACATGCTCTTGGCACACTGGTAGTGAGACGGGGGAATACGGTGGTACCTTTCTTTAATGGGCGGATTGTTTCCGGTGGGTATATGGTGTTGGACCCCTTTTACCTGCCCAAAGTCTAGGGGTTTTTTGCTAAATCCTCGTTCATATTCTTAACCACCCAGTAAACCCCATTCTTTTGGTGTGAAGGGGTGAAGTCAGTGCCAATGTGTAGCTTCTGACACCAGTCCTCCAGCTGTCTCACCAAGCCATTGTCTTCCGCCATTTCAGACGAGAACAAGAGTTCTACTGCTCGTATTGCAATGTTGTTGACAGTGAACAGCTTGGCAATGGTGGCATACCTGGGTTAATTGGCCTCTTTTTCTCCACAGCTCAAGATGCATACAGGTACTCTCCCCTTGTGGACATCTACTCTCCTCTAGCTATCAGAATAGTAGGCCTGTTGTCGGAGTACACAGGTTCTACCAGGGCCTGGTAATCTTGACCCCTGATACCTATAGCAGCTCAACACCATATTAACACTTCAGTTTTGGGAGATATCACAATGGGGAATGGGTCACTCACCCTTACACTGCCGACTTCTTCACTGGACAATTCTACCTGTTGTCTCCGCATCAGGGCTTTATTCTCCTTTTGCAGGACTCACTGCTGTCCAGAGTTGACGGTTTTGGCTACCTGTTGTAATAGAACAATAATCTCGCAAAGACAATTTTCTATCACATTAGTACCTAGGGTGATCATAGGATTGCATTATCGCTAGTCAATATCTACAATTAACTGACCGATGAGAATGTTGACCTTCTGGGCCTTGGACAAGGGGTACACTTTAAATAGGCTGCGCAGCTTCTCCTTGAAGTCACTGAAGGTGTGTGACTCCCAGTAGTATCCAGGCCACTCCCATAATGTACAGAACTGAGAGGGGCATTATAGGGGTTGTGGCTGCGCCTGCTGCTGGGTCCTCGCTTAGGTTGGGCATCTTCCACCTCCCTAGTGAACCTTAGCCAGGTTCTGGGTAGCATTACGTTAGCAGGCGGCTGCTCAGAACGTGGGATGGTTTGCTTACCCAGGAGTTCCAGGTCAGGGCCGCTCGCTTCCAGCCAGCTGACGTCAGAGCGCAGGGCAGGGTTTCTCTTTGCGCTCTTTCTACAGTTCCTCCCACAATGAAATGCACCATCTGCTTCCCGCTCGCCGCGTGGTTTGGTAATGACAGCAATCACACAGTTCAACACAGTCTTTGCACACAGGACCCGGGGTCCAGATTCTGTTCATGACACCAAATGCAATGGCCGCAAGGGAAGGGAGGTACTCGGTAACCGGGCCGGCTGGCTTTCTGGGAGGTCACATTGGGTGTTGCCCAGCTACGTGGCCCTGGCCGTGCAGTGAAGGAGTTATTTACAGGGGAGTTTAGAAGTCTATTTCGTGACGCTAACTGCGGTATTCGGCCAGGGTTGGCCGACACTGCTGGTTTAGACCTCTGGGGCAGATGGTGCAGCAGCCAGGATGGTATTGCTCCCCAAAGGTGGAGTGGAGCCCCAGGGCAGGGGGACAGTATATGTGGTTGATGATAAGGGTCGATGCGGTGCAGGACAAAGGGCGCAGGAAATAACTGGAGGACACAGAAGGGTGCAATTTTCTTTACCTTCACTTGGTACATAGTGGTGCAGTCCGGGGGCACTGGTTACCAGGCTTTGGAAGGATCCGGTCAGCCTGGAAGCATTTGAGGATCCACCTCGCCAGGTGGGTTCGGAGGCCTTCCTGTCGTGCTTTACCTTTGAGCCCCTGCTGCTTGTAGGTATGCTGCGACCCTCTTCCTGCATGTTGTTCCTAACCCGTATGGCAAGCAGCACAAGCCTCTCGAAAATATCGCTTTGCTGATGGTAGCTCCGGGCTCTCAGTATGCTGTGGTGCCGCTGGGTCTTTGATTCGGCCAGGAGACTTGCAGCCTCCTGCCCTCTGGATTCTGGTGGTGGGATTATTAGTACCCATGTACCCAAAGACTCTGGCATCCTCCATTGCGCCACTCTGGGGTGAGCTCTCTCGCAACTCCACTCCCTAGAATTCTCTCCTACGTGTCCTCTCCTTTCCCTTTCCTCAGACATTCTCCCTCTCTTCTCATTATAGCCCCTCCTCATTGCCAGAACCAGGGCAGCTCCCCTGAACTCAGGTGCAGAGCTTCCCCTTCTGGCCAGGAGTCAGGCCTGGTGTTGTATGTGTGGCACCCCAGGAGTCCGGTTGCCACAATGGCATTGCCTCCCTCACAGGGTGTGATTTTATGCTTGGAAGCAAAAATGGGTCCCCACACTAGGTAATATCAGCATCCAACAAGCTTCTTGACTCCAGGCCAGAAGGGGCTCTGCACCTGGATTCAGGGAAGCATTCCTATAAATTCTGGCCCGGACGCGGGTTTAGACAGAACAGAGTTTTCAGGAGAGAGAACAGTGGAGATGTCCTGGGGACTGGAGCCACGGAGAGACTCATCCCAGGTGGAGAGCTAATGCAAGGGAAGAGGAGAGAGAAGTTGAGGAAAGCCTTGGGAGTGGAGCTGTGATTGAGCTCACCCCAGAGCGGCACGCCAGAGACAGGAGTCCATTCCACTCAACATATTTTTATACAAGTGGCAGCGAGGTCTAAGGCTGATCCCTATGGCCACAGGTTTTTTTTTTGTATACCCATAGACTCAAATTAGTTTAATCTAAAATACAGAAGAGAATAGTGCATGCTGATTTTTTTAAGTGGACAATCATTATGTCTGAAATGAATGTCATCCTCACAATCAGTTTTTCCACAGACCGGACTTGTTTGAACATAGACTAAGGCTAGGGTCACATCTGAGTTTCTATTTTTAAATCCTGATCCGGTTTTGAGTTTCCAGAAAGCTCAAAACCGGATCAGGAAACGCTCCCCATATGAGCCCCTTACGGTAACCGGATTGCTCTACATGCAATCCAGTTACCGGCTCCGGATCTTCAGCCTGCGCAAAAAATCTTGCAGGTTGCAGTTTACAGAGCGCTTCTGGCAACCGCAAGGTGGTAACTGGATTGCTCAGGATGTGTAATCCTGAGCAATATGGTTACCGTATACTTTGCTCATCCCTGCTGCCGCAGGGATGAACAGGGTGTTTACTGTTTAATAAAACATTAAATAATAATATTAGTTGTGTGCAACATGTCTCTAGGGGGTGCCCACCCTTTTTAGAGACATGCTGCACACTCCTGTGGGCATGTCAGGGGTTAATAACCCATTTACAGTAAGCCGGCTATTGTCGGCTTTGTACTAATTTATGAATGAAGCCACGGCTCCCCTGATAGTTACGCAAATACTGTACGTAATGTACGTATAGTATCTTCCGCTGTCCAAAGTGCTGTAGGTATTTACATTAGATCTATGGCGGTACGCTGCCCATAGATCTAATGTAAATGCCTACAGGACCATGGACAGCGGCAGATACTATACGTACATTACGTACAGTATCTGCGCAACTGTCAGGGGAGCCGCGGCTTCATTCCTAAATTAGTACAAAGCCGAAAATAGCCGGCTTACTGTAAATGGGTTATTAACCCCTGACATGTCCACAGGAGTGGGCAGCATGTCTCTAGGGGGGGTGGGCACCCCCTAGATACATGATGCACACAACTAATATTAATATTTAATGTTTTATTAAACAGTTAACACTTTGTTCATCCCTGCGGATCTGGATGTGGTGAACGCAATTGGCTGTGACCCCAGCCTAAAAGAAACTTACAGCTGCCTGTTAGATTGCATGTAAGGTATTGAGCTTGTAAATGTAAAGGCTACAAGTCCCAGTGGCCTCTTAGTCACAAAGAAGATATTGTGTAGAGGCCCTCGACTTTCTGTGCCTACCTCTGCTCAGTTTCATAGTGAATACAATTTTCAGTTCTTTGAAAATACATTTTTGTGCAGGCAGATTCCTGCAAACATGAGCGCATTTATGGATGGTTTGTAAGCACAAATGGGATGGTTTGTAAGTCACATGTTAGACAGAGCTAATATTCTAAATGCAC
Organism: Allobates femoralis; assembly: GCA_033576535.1. NCBI lineage: Eukaryota > Metazoa > Chordata > Amphibia > Anura > Aromobatidae > Allobates > Allobates femoralis. The sequence goes on from JARQOC010000003.1 coordinate 506,462,181, forward strand.
CCTGCAGTGCTTTATTACAGACAAGAAATATGGGAAGGGACATGGCAATGAAAAACACTCATAATATATCAGTTTTCGTGTCAGTCTGCATAACGTGCTACCCATAATGTTTCTCCATGCTGGATATAAACGATAGAGAAATAGTGAAATATCTGTTCCTGAAAGATTTTTGTGACCTTGTTGTTTTAGATAAATGAAACATATATTGCTAAATGAATAAATAAAGAACAAAAAATAAACAAATAATATACATATGTATGTTTTTTATGTTTATTTTTTGGGAAATAATTATATGTCTGACGAATATATATCTAAAGATTTTTGTCAGTATGGCATAGGTACAGTGGCGTAACTTCAGGCCCAGGGGCCCCGATGCGAAAACTACAACTGGGCCTGCAATTATTGCAAATCTTTAATAGTATTAGTCTTTTTCTATAGGCCAAAAGGACTTCTGGGGCCCCCCTAGGCTGCAGGGCCCAGGTGCGATCGCAACCCCTACTCCTATTGTAGTTACGCCCCTCGCATAGGTATGGTACGGTATAATATGAGGAAAAGGGTAACAATGTTTTGAACTTTTGATTTTCAGGCTCCATATCTTATCATTCACTGCAGCTTAGAGCATTAGACTACTTTCATTTTATAAACAATCACCTTGGCTATCTCATATATAAATTTGACTTGCAACTATTTAATGAGTAGTTATGACGATTCTTATATCAAGGGATTGTTTCTGTTTTGCTCCTCATGTTTTAATATTCCTTTTCATCCTGTATACTACAAATTACAACCTGAACCTGTTCTCACATTCTCTAATTGCTCTGTGTGTTATTAGGTTGTTTACCAAATGAAAAGTCACTCGTTTGACTTGAGGAGCAGTCATGAAGGAGATTTCCCAAGAAAAGAGAAACAGCATCATCCAGCCCATCTATAGCAATCTTTAGGCCAAGAAAATTGCCAAATTGCAATATGTGATTGCCACGACAGTTGAAAAAATATGAAATTAAGTCTATCCATCCATTGAAAACAAGTCAACTCATCACAATATCTATCCATTCTGGAGCGACGAACACAGAAATGAATATGGCTCATATACTTCGTAATAGTGGAAGCACAGACTTTCATGCAAGCACCGTGTGACACACATTACACAAGTCTGGAAAGGTTGCCCAAAAAAAGGTGAAGAAGCTTTGACTTCATTATCATCATAAAATGTGTCAGCTCTATTTAGCAAAAAAGTATGAAAAGTGGACAGTAGAAGATTAGAAACTGGTGATTTGGAGCCATGAGGTGAATGTCAGTAGACTTAGCTCTGATGGGCGCAAATGGGTCTGGAAGAAACAAGGAAAATGGGACTAAAAGATTGAGAAATTCAAGAAACTTCCCAGTTCGCGGGAGGAAGCCAGATAATATGGGGTTGTTTCACAGCCAAAGAAATTGGCGACTTGACCAGGATCTATGGTGGTCTCAATTCTGAGGTATATGTGAGCATCCTACAAGACAAGTTACTTCGCATGCTTGAGTACTCTGGGCATGAAAAGGATGACATAGTGTTCAGCAGACCAAGATAGGTGAAGAATGGTTCAATAACAATGAAGTAGAGGTGTTGGATTGGCCCTCACAGTCCCCAGACCTCAACCCATTCAAACACTTGTGAGTAGAGTTGAAGAAAAAGCTGTATATATACCCAAGTGAGTCAACCAGTATGCACAGGATGTTCACATGTTCTATTCCATGGGCGTCTGATCCAAAGATTCACATACTCCAGAGGAGGAAAGCACGGATGCTCAAAATATTTTGGTGTTTGATCCAGGGATGGGCAAAGTAGGATAAAAGCAGAATCCAGACCCTCGTCACCAGACGTTAACCCCCATGGATGGAGGCGATGATGAAAAGACTCTGATATCCGAGGAGCACCCACACTGTACTGTGCATTCAGGGCAGGAAGAGAAGAAGGGTGACTCTCAGGGTGAGGAGTGGGACAACAGAGAAGATGATGATGACGGTCAAGATCGCACATGGAATAAAAGCAGAGTCAGGCAGCTGAGTAGCTCAGCAGAGGAGTTGGAGGAGGAAGATGAGGATGTTAGGTTGTGTCTTCTGGCAAAGAGACTGAGAGCTGCAAGCACAACAAGCACTGCATACTCAGTCAAAACTCTGGCTCTGAACAGCAGCAGTCGCGAATCTGCAGTTGTCAGGGACGGCAAGGGTTGCCTAGCCTGGGCCTTTTTTGAGACCACAAAGAATGACCCAACTCACATTATTTGTAGTTTTTAAAAGAAACTTCAGTAGAGTTAAGAAAATAACAATTTGACTACTAGAGGTATGAACCTACACATGACCCAACAACATGCATTACTCTGGCCTTACCGAACACCGTCCAACACATAAACTACATCCGTTGCTTCTTCCTCCTCCATCACCGTGGAAAGTGTTGTCCGAAAGGTTTCCAGCCACAGAACCTCCACTTGTTTACCTGCTACAGTTGGGGTGAGAGAGAGACCATTAGCTGATACAGATCTCTGTTTTTGATCTCAGACACCAAGCACGCTACTTGTTTCTCAACCCACCATAACATATCTGCCCTAACAGTGCAGCAGTTTGTTGGGTACACCCTACTCCAACTTCTCTCCAAATAGGAGCCTGCCCTCGGTCCCACAGTTGTGGTAATATAAAAGATTATTTCCTCCTACACATCCCAAAGCAAAGAGCTTGAACTTCACAATCTCCAATTTGTTGTCCATGAAAATGATACCTTTCCTCCTGGTGGATACAGATGGCTTCCGAAAGCTGATGGCCATCACAGCTCCCCAGTGTCAGTTTCACAGTCACCATTACTTCTCTAAGAAAGCTGTGCCTGTGCTACACCAGCATGTCACAGACAACATTACCTGTTCCTTGAGAAACTCTGTGTTTGACTGGGTGCATATCACCACTGACACCTGTACAAGGAAACATAGCCAGAGGTGTTATATCTAGCTCAACGGGCACTGGGTGACTCTGTTGGCTGTGAGGCCAGGCTACTCCCCAAGTCTTGAAATCCCCAAGACTTTTGGGATAAACCTCTGCATGTACCACTTCAGCCACTGCTTCTGCCTTCTCCACCTCCTATAGGGTCTCAAGCTGTGCCTGTGACCTCTCCCTTAAATGTTCCATTACTCCAGACAGAATAACCCCCACCATTGTGCTGCGCTGTCAGGTCCCACCACCATCAGGCAGTGTTGAAATTAAAATGCCTTGGAGATGTGAGCCACACAGATGAAGAGTTGTGGACAACTATGCAGGCTGAGTTTCAGCAATTGCTGTCTCCTCTAAACCTGGAGCCATGGAAGGCCGTGTGCGATAATGGTGCAAACCTGATGGTTAGCCCTATGCTGAGGCAAACTTACACACATACCTTGCACAGCTCATGTCCTCAACCTAGATGTCCAGCAATTCCTACGCCACTATCCTGGCTTGGATGAGCTGCTGAACATGGCACGATCACTGCGTGCTTACTTCCACCATTTTCACCCCACAGCTCATCAACTAGCATCGTCACAGAGGTCTTTCGGTTATCCATTTTATATGCAGTGTGCAGACACGGTGGAATTCCACTTTGCACATGTTGCAATGACTTTGGCATGCAGCGACAAGCCCTGGTACAGTTTGTAATGATGCATACAGAGATTCAAAGTGAGCCGAATGAGATGAAAATGATGACTATAGAGTGGGCACAGCTCAAGGATCTCTGCACCCTTCTGCACAGTTTTGAAACGGCTACTAAGATGGTTAGTGCTGGTAACCAGAATAGTGATGCTGATGATGGCATTATCTACATGTTGGAGCAAACTTTGAAAAGTCTGCGAGATGAGATGTTGGTACAAGAGGAGGAGGAGGAGGAAGAAGAGGAGGATGAGGAGGATGTGGAAGGGATACCAATATCTCTAAGGTCTGGACTCTCTTCGAACAGGCAGGTGTCATGGAGGGTGGAGTAGAGTGATAGACGGGGGCCCATGGTACCAAACAAACTGGTAGTGAAGGTGCAGGATTAGAGGAGCAAATAGAGGAGGAGGAAGATGAAGGGGTGATGGGCACAAAAAAGTTAGGAGAGTATAAAGAAACTATTCCCCTTTTTGTTGTTCACTGAGGTTGGTGGGAGACGATGGAGGAAGGAAGCTCAATTTTGACGCCACCACCAACACAATAATGACTGGGGCCCCATGAATGCGTCAGACACATGAGTGCCTTCTTGCTGCACTATCTGCAGCATGATGCCTGTATTGTTAGAATTCGAATTAGCAATGGCTACTCGGTTGCCACACTGTTGGATCTGCGGTACAATAGTTCATTTATCCAGATAATTCCCACTCTGGAAAGGGACACGCGTATGCTGGAGTATCAAAAAAAGCTTGTAGGGCTGGTTTTCCCCAACAAAGCAGTGAGTGACACAGTAAGCAAGTGAATGAAGTAACTTTTCTTGTTGGATGCCAACAAATACTCAGCATTGAGACCACCATCTTTCCTGGTCAAGTATTCAACCCCTTTGGCTATAAAACAACCCCTTATTATCGGGCTACGTTTACTGAACTTGACAGTTCCTTTAATATCTTGGTCAACATATCCTACAAGTATCACCAAAGATTTTTACCCCATTAACCAGAGATTAACGTCGGCCATATGCTATAGCAGTGTATGCCTGCTTCCTCTGTCCTGTGAGATTCAGAGTGTCTGCCAAGACGCTCTTAATCTCACAGGACAGAGGAAGCAGGTATACACTGCTATAGCATATGGCCGACGTTAATCTCTGGTTAACGGGGTAAAAATCTTTGGTGATACTTGTAGGATATGTTGAGCCCCTGGTGGTAATGTGGTTCTCTATATTACATCTATATAGGAAATGTTTGCAGTGGTCTCATGGATTAGGCTCACAGTGCAAGATTGGATATAATGGAGTAGTCTGCGCTCCCTGATAATGATAGATTAACCCTTTGGATGCAAACCTGTGCACAAGTGGACCTGAATAAATGAGACGTACTGCAAACTTCTAATTGCACCAGTAGCAATAGGCACTTGGATGAAGATTAATTTGATGTGTTGATATAGTATAAATATATTGCTATGTGGGATACAGTGTAAAGCTATGTGAATCATCCTGCTTTCCAGGATAGGCTTGGAAAGAATATTGCTAAATTAATTTAGATTACCCACCTGAGTTGTATTTATTGCTTGGTAGTATTGTTATGGCAATAAATAGTTAATAATTTCTATTAGTATATAGTCATTCAGGAACCTTTCAGGCTCGAGGCCTGGTTGTAGGGAAAAAGCCTTGGCCTTGTTCTTTCCCCTAGCTAAGCTCTCTCTCCTTCTTCCCTCCCACCTTTGGGTTTTCTGTGTCTCAGATTTTATATAAACTTACACTTCAAGGCTAGTTTAAACTAACTAACACACAGAATATAATTGAATGTTTTTTCAGAATAAAATGTATATTCAGCATAAAATGATGCAATTACCTAGAACCACCCTTAAGAAATGCCCCTTTAATGATGAGTATAAAACTGCTAACCCCTCCCTTAATAAAGGACTTTGTCATTAAGCTCTACATTGACATGGGTGTCAGTGTGGCTCTTTTCGGTGATGTGCATGCACTCAGACAAAGCATCCAATTTGGTGGCAGACAATTAAGATGACAGCCTCACCGGAAAGGTGTGTGGGCATCCATAACAGTATGATATACATATGATGTATAATTTTAAAATGCCCCTGTTGAAAGTTTTATAATCCTCATGTAAACCTGTATATTTAATGTGCTATGGGAATATCACCCTTCCCCACCCCTTGTACAACACGTATTTATCAATAAAATGTACACTTTGTTAATACATTTGTGGACCAAAAAAATCATTTTTTCTTTCCACTGGAATTGTGTGAGTGTTCAATTGACGATTGGTCCTTTATAATATAATCAAATATTGTTCCCTACCTATATGACGTGTTTGCAGAAGTATATTATGGCATAGGATGAAAGGGAAGATGTTACTGTGGTGTTGTTTAATTACCCTTATTGGTGGAGCCAACGCTCAATAAGCATGATGTCAGCTACAGTTGAAACCAGAAGTTTACATACACTAAATAAAAAGACACACATGCTTATTTTTCTCACTATCTGACATGAAATTAAAGTACGGTAAACCTTTCCTGTTTTTGGTCAATTAGGATTACTATAATTATTTATATTTGCCAAATGCCATCATAATGAAAGAGAGAATGTTTTAAGGCATTTTTATTACTTTCTGCAAAGTCAAAGGTTTACATATATTTCATTAATATTTGGTATTATTGCTCTTAAATTGTATGACTTGGGTAAACATTTTGGCTATCCTTCATCAACCTTCTCACATTAGTTGGTAGGAATTTGGGCCCATTCCTCCTTACAGAACTGGTGTAACCGAGCCATGTTTGTAAGTCACCTTACGTGCACCTGCCATTTCAGCTTTGCCCATAAATTTTCAATAGGATTGAGATCAGGGTTTTGTTATGGCCACTCCAAAACATTAACCTTGTCATCCTTAAGCCACTTTACAACCTGTTTGGCAGTATGCTTTGGGTCATTGTCCATTTGGAAGGCCCATTTCTGCCTAAGCTTTAACTTCCTGGCTGATGTCTTGAGATGTTGCTTCAGTGTTGCCACACAATCTTCTTTCCTCATGATGCCATCTATTATGCGAAGTGCATCAGTCCCTCCATTAGCAAAACAACCTACCAACATGATGCTGCCACCCCGTGTTTCACAGTTGGGATGGTGTTTTTAGGTTTCCAAGCTTCTCCCTTTTTCCTCCAAATGTAAGGATGGTCATTATGGCCACAGAACATGTCTCCATAAATGTAGGTCTTTTTTCCGGCATGCATTTTCAAAAATGTATCTTGTTTTTTTATGTTTCTTTTGGTGTATTGGCTTCTTCCTAGCAGAGTGTCCTTTCAGCCCATGGTGATACAGCACTCCTTTGACGGTGGATAGTGACACAATCTTACAAGCTTCCACCATCATCTTCACAGGTCTTTTTCCTTTGTTCTTGGGTTGATGAGCACATGTTGGACCAAAGCATGTTCATCTCTAGGACAAAGAACCCATCTCGTTCCTGAGCGGTATGACGGCTGGACATTCCAATCTTGTTTGTACTTGCATATAATTCTTTGTACACATTAATGAGGTATCTAGAAATGGCACCCAAGGGTGAACCAGACTTTTGCAAGTCCAAAATTCTGTTTCTGATATCCTGGCTGATGTTTTTAGACTTTTCCACGATGCTACACAAAAAAGCAGTGTGTTTCAGGTTCATATTAAAATACATCTACAGGTGTGTCTCTCATTAACTCAGATGCTGCCAATAAACCTATCAAAAACTTCCAAACACATGACATCATAATATGGGCGGTAGACTGTGAGCCCTCGCAGACAGGGTCCTCTCCCCTTCTGTACCTGTGTGACTAGATGATCCATACATATTGTACTTGTCTTTGATTGCCCTTCCACATGTAAAGCGCCATGGAATTTAATGGCACTATAATAATAAATAATAATAATTATAATAATAAGCTGTCCCAAATTGTTTAAAGGCGTAGTAATCTTAGTGTATGTAAACTTCTGACTTTGCAGAAAGTAATAAAAATGTCTTAAAACATTCTCCCTCATTATGATGTCATTTGGCAAATATAAATAATTGGATGGTAATCCTAAGTTACTTAACATGAGAAAGGCTAATACTGATTTTGTGTAAAATAGTGAGAAAAACATGTATATCTTTTTTTATAGTGTATGTAAACTTCTGGTTTCAACTGTATGAAGCTCGTCAACTGAGCAGGGAAACTTGCATCTCTCAATGAGATGTCAGCAGAAGCTGCAGAATCACCTACAGGAGTGGTCTAAAACGGCTCCGTGTTGGCGGTAAACGGTGTCGGGCACAACAGGCAGCTATCTGCCTGTTACTGCTTAGGCACTTTTTTTTTTTTCTGCTAAATCTCAGACATCCCTTTTATGTAGTAAGGATTTGTTGTCAGAACACGAGTGCATTACAGAATACAACAAAGATTCGCTTTCATGCTCTTAATTTATTGTGCATTGGTGCCAGTGGGAAATAAGCACGGTGCGTTTCTAGGCACTTTCTATTTGTAGTTAACAAAATTATAACAAAAACTAGATTAAGGCCCGATGCTATTGCATCGTGAGGGTGGTAATGTGACGTTGAGCATCTGTTGTGTGGCACAGTGAGCAGCACACCTTGAGATAGCGATGTGGTGAACAGCCATCCCGCCCATCTCTTCAGCTATTCACAAAAACCCGGCCCTGTTATAAGATTAAATAACATTTCTCAGCAGCTATGATACTGGAGCTTTACATTCGGGTTCATATCACCAAATGTAAGAATTTGGATGATACACATCTCCCCTCTTATAGTTCATGTGTGTTAAACTTATATTTAGAAATACCGTATATACTCGTGTATAAGCCGACCCGTTTATAAGCCGACCTCCTACTTTTGCCCCCAAAACCTGGGAAAACCTATTGACTCGTGTATAAGCCGAGGGTGGACCCCAGCACAGGTATACAGCCCCCAGCAGTGTGGTATACAGCAGCCCCAGAGGTATATACAGCAGCCCCAGTGGTAGTATACAGCAGCAGCCCCAGTGGTATATACAGCAGCAGCCCCAGTAGTTAGTATACAGCAGCCCCAGAGGTATATACAGCAGCCCCAGTGGTAGTATACAGCATCCCCAGAGGTAGTATACAGCAGCCCCAGAGGTAGTATACAGCAGCCCCAAAGGTATATACAGCAGCCCCAGTGGTAGTATACAGCAGCCCCAGAGGTAGTATACAGCAGCCCCAAAGGTAGTATACAGCAGCCCCAGAGGTATATACAGCCCCAGTGGTAGTATACAGCAGCCCCAGAGGTATATACAGCCCCAGTGGTAGTATACAGCAGCCCCAGAGGTATATACAGCCCCAGTGGTAATATACAGCAGCCCCAGAGGTATATACAGCCCCAGTGGTAGTATACAGCAGCCCCAGAGGTATATACAGCCCCAGTGGTAGTATACAGCAGCCCCAGTGGTAGTATAATGCAGCCCCAGAGGTAGTATACAGCAGCCCCAGAGGTAGTATACAGCAGCCCCAGAGGAGGTATATACAGCCCCACTAGTAGGATACAGGCCCCCCAGTGGTGGTATACTGGCCCCCACCAGTAACACATAGCCCCCCCTCCTTAGTATGTCTTCCCCTCCTTAGTATGTCTCCTCCCAGGCTGCGGCACCTGTTAAAATAACAAACTTTCATACATCACCTTTCCGGCGCAACTCCTCCGCTCCTACGCTCCGGCTTCTTCTTCTTGCTTCCGGTGTCATGTGACCGGGAGCAGGAGATGACGTCATCTCCTGCGCCCGGTGACATGACACCGGAAGCAAGAAGAAGAAGCCGGGAGCGTAGGAGCTGCGCCGGAAAGGTGATGTATGAAAGTTTGTTATTTTAACAGGTGCCGCAGCCTGGGGGGGGGACATACTAAGGAGGGGGGGACATACTAAGGAGGGGGGCTGTGTGTTACTGGTGGGGGCCTGTGTAGTGCAATTGCAAGGCATCCCCCCGCCGTTGATGGACGGGGGGATGCCGTGCATATTCATTGCACTAATGAGGCGGCCCCACGTGACCGCCTGCGGTCACCGCAGCCCCCTTCTGCCTCCTCCAGCCACCGGTGCAGCCTTCCCCCCCCACAGCATACCGAGTGACTCGCGTATAAGCCGAGGGGGGGACTTTTCAGCCCAATTTTTGGGCTGAAAAACTTGGCTTATACGCGAGTATATACGGTATGTGTAAATGTATCACACCTATGTATTTATGTAGAGAGGAGGTTTACATAGTGAGTCTCAAGAAGGACAGCATTACTGATGTATGTAAAGTACTATGGAATTAATAGTGCTATATAAATAAATTAAAGTAGTATTATTAATATTACCTAAGTTATATAGGTATGTGTTATCTATGTAGTTGAAATCTATGTGCGTGTGCATCTATTTTTTTTTCAAATCTATATATACCTATGTATGTTTCTATGCATCTAAATGTGTCTATGACATATCTATGAAACAGACTATTTGTGTATGATATATGTACGTGCTTAGCAAATCTATAGATATAACATGTATAAAGCTATGTATAGAAGTGTATTATCTATATCTATTTAGAATGCAACTATCATTTATATATCTATATATCTATCCATTCCAGGACCAACGAAAATGGTTTAAAGTAAAACATTTTTGTAAACTACATTTCTAGTGAAAACTTTTGGGCTATTAGGTACTAATTTTCCTTCAAGTAGTGTATCCACCCTAACGATGCTGCGTTGCTTTACTCTGGAGAATGCAACATACAATTGTTCATGGGCAAATGCAGGTTCTGGCAAAAAAAAATGCCAACTCGATTGAGGGTCTGTCCTTGAGATTTGTTAATGGTCATTGCAAAAGCAGGTTTCACAGGAAACTGTCAATGTTTTAATTTAAAAGGTAACCCAGTCTCTGAAGGACACAAATCGATGCGTGGAATAAAGACAATGTCTCCTTCAGCTGAGTCAGTAATCACTTTAGCCTGTATGATGTTGCGGAGTAAGGCAGTGACAATGAGGCGAGTGCCGTTGCAGAAACCTTTCTTGGGGTTAGGTTTCGTAATAACATTACAATGGTGCCAATTTTAAGTTGTAGGCGATGTGATGGCATTCCTGATGGTGTCAGTGAGTTTAAAAATTTGACTGGGTAGTTTTCACATTCCTCTGCTTCATCAGCATCAACAGAATCATCGCTTGTATACACAGTATAATCGCCACTCATTCGATCCATTACTCTAGAGTTCAGAAAATCAACGTCATCACTTTTTGGACATAGTATAGCATGTGATGCATGTGATGCAGCAGTGTTAACGCTTTCTTTGTCATTAACATCAATGCAAATATGGTCTCCAAAGATGTTGGTTACTGTAGAGCGAGTGCAAAGCATGTCTGGAGGAATTTCAATGACATCCTCTCCAAGGTTGTGTTCATTAGACAGCTCACCATTTCGAAGTTTAAGCAACCAACTGCTGTATTCAGGATCAGTGGAGCGCATGTTGTTGAATAGCAGTAGTCTAGTAAAATGTTGCCAATGTTGTGAATATTTAATGCAGGAATCTACAATGTCTGTTCTTGTTCCATGAGCGATGACGGGAAGACATTGTCTAAAGTCTCCTCCAAGAACAATAACTTTACCTCCAAACGGTGTTTTATTTTTTTCAGCAACATTTGTTGTCATGATGTCACGTGGAAGTCTATTTATCACATTCAATGCATGTTTTTGGACCATAGTACACTCGTCAATAATAAAAAGTTATGTTGTTTGTAAATGGTTTCCTGCATTTGTATAGTTTTTAATCCTGGAAACGAATTTTCGTTGATAGGAATTGGTATGCCATACAGAGAGTGGATTGTTCGGCCTCCTTGTAGCAAGTTAGCTGCTATACCTGTATACCTGTAGTGGCAGCAGGTGACACAATGTCTCCTTGTCCCCTTAGATGATGAATAAGTAGATGGTACAGGTAGGTTTTTCCACTGCCACCAGGTCCGTCAAGAAAAAAGCACTTTGCTGTTAAACTGCTGTCTTGTAAAGCGTGAGTAATGACATCGTAGGCAAAACGTGGCTCCAGATTAAGAGTGTCTTTCATCTCTGCAGCTTTTGTTAATTCATGGTCCTTATCATATTGCTGAAGGAGAATTGGCAGTTTGACAAAGAAGAATGGTCTAAAATTCCAGCAGAGCATTGTAAGAAACTCATTGATGGTTACCGGAAGTGGTAATAACATATACTTTTGTCCTTAAATAAATATTTACTCTATGATGTACTTATAGACGTATGGCTATGTCCTTATATATGTCTGCAGGGTTAATTCCAAAGGTCTCCTCCAAGAGTGTGCTTAATAACGTATACTTATGTCCTTACGTAAATATGTACTCAATTATGTCCTTATAGACTTATCATTATGTCTTTATTTATGTCCAAAGGGGTAATGACAAAGGGCTCATCCAGGAGAATGCTTAATAACATATACTTATGTCCTTAGTTAAATATGTGCTGTATTGTGTCGTTATAGACGTATTCCTAAAACTTTAGTTATGTCTGAACAGTTAATTCCAAAGGTTTCCTCCAAGAGTGTGCTTAATAACGTATAGTTAAGTCCTTATAAAAATATTGACTCATTTATGTCCTTATAGAGTATTCCTTATATCATTATGTAGGTGGGAAGGGTTAATCCCAAAGGGCTCCTCCAGAAGTGTAGTCAATAATGGCTAATGTTGTCCTTATTTAAATATGGGCTAACTAATATTTTTATATAGACTTATAGGTCCTTATAGATATACTGCAGTAGTGAGGGTAGAGTGCTTTTTCCTCATTTAAATATGTGCTCAATAATGTCTTTATATAGACTTATAGGTCCTTATAGATATACTGCAGTAGTAAGGGCAGAGCGCTTTAGTCCTTAGTTTAATATTTACTCATTTAAGTCCATATAGAGTAAGCCTTATATCCTTATGTAGGTGGGAAGGGTTAATCCCAAAGGGTTCCTCCAGAAGTGTGGTCAACACTTCTGTGCGTATTTAAATATGGGCTCAATAATGTCTTTATATAGACTTATAGGTCCTTATAGATATACTGCAGTAGTGAGGGCAGAGCGCTTTTGTCCTTATTTAATTATTTACTCATGTATGTCCTTATAGAGTAATCCTTATATCCTTATGTAGGTCCTTATAGATATACTGCAGTAGTGAAGGTAGAGTGTTTTTGTCCTTATTTAAATATGTGCTCAATAATGTCTTTATATAGACTTATAGGTCCTTATGGATATACAGCAGTAATGAGGGCAAAGCGGTTTTGTCCTTATTTAATTATTTACTCATGTATGTCCTTATAGAGTAATCCTTATATCCTTATATACAGCAGTAGTGAGGGCAGAGCGGTTTTGTTCTTATTTAAATATGTGCTCAACAATGTCTTTATGTAGACTTATAGGTACTTATACATATATACTATAGTAGTGAGGGCAGACCGCAGAAGAAGTGAGGAGGCTCAGTTAAATGTCGGCCATGCTGAAATCCGGGGAGGAGTAATGGTGGAGAGCAGGCGGAGTGAGGAGGTACAGGCAAGTGGGGGCGGCACTGCAGTGCGGCGTGAAGTAAACGTTGAAATCCCGCAAATCAAAATGGCATCCAGGAAGTCTCGTAATACATCCCGGCCGCCATGTTGGATTGCGCCACATCCAAGATGGCGTCCGGAAAGTCTCGCGAGACTTCTAGAACGCCATCTTGGATGTGGCGCAATCCAACATGGCGGCCGGGAAGTATTGCGAGACTTCCTGGCCGCCATCTTGGATCTCGTGAGATACCGAATAGTAACGATTCTACTCACTCATCCCTAATCAAGATATGTGTCTGGTGTTAGGAGAGATGAAGATTTTTGTAATAAGTATTATGCTTGTTTATTTTGTGTCTATAGGTATTTGTACTACTTATAAACTCATTAATCCACATTAAAAACTAAGATAAATTATTTATAGGATAGCAGTTTAAAGGGCATTACTAGTACCAAACAAAAACAGAGAACAGTATTCACTATTCATACTATGGCAAGAAACACTCTAGTCTCTAAACTAAGTAAAATAATCCTGTGCCAAAAAACAACACATAATTATACTATAAGTGAGAAAACACATATTTTGGAAAGGTGATAACATGGTGTCATGTCTACAAAGACAATCATTTTCAGACAAGATGGTGTCAGTTCTTGTCATTGTCAGATTAAAAATAAGTGTTGTAATTTACACTTCTGAAGCCAGAAAAAGAAAACTATTACTGAAAGCTGGAGACAAGAGTTCAAATTTAGTACTTCTTTTTACCCAAAGGGAGTCTAAAACTTCCAATATCAGTATCAAAGCAAGCATGGGTGGTGCAGAGGACCTTGCATTAATATGAACCATACCTTTAGTTGAAAACGCCCGTGGGATAGATTTGTCCTGTTAAGGACTTTAAGTGCATGAAACATGCTTTTCCTTACTAACTAGCAAAGGAAATGCGAATAAGGGGTGTGGAGGGTTAGAAATGCTTTATATTTAAATCACGGTTTGTCACCTGCAATATATGCAGTAGATGCCATAAACCTTGATAAAATCCCAGGGCCCTAAGAAGGGGCATTTTACTAATATTATGGAGTGAATTGATTAAAGTACTGTTAAGAGTTTGGGATTTTTCCTGGTTGATTTTAAAGTTTGTTATTGGACTAAAGAAATGAAATGTATCACATTTCTACAAAGGCAAACTCGAAATTGGAAATTAAGAGCAATGAGTAAACTGCGTAGTAGCAAATTTGTTATCTTGTGACCTACAAGGTCACCAAATACCATTATGTATTTAAAGAGGACCTGTCACCAACCATGCATGGTGATCTAATTGCAGCACCGAATGCAGCATGTCTGCTGCATTCAGGCAAGGGGTCCCCCATCCCTTGACCCCCCCCCCCCTTTACTCCGAGATAATTGAGTTTGAAAACTTACATACTGGAGACGGATAGGAGGGGTCTAGTGGCTGGAGCCACTTCTCCCACAGGGCAGTTTCATGCCCCCTGTATCTGTTATCCTCCCGCCGCCGCCCTGTACACAGCATCACAGCTGAAGTCACTGTGAGTGACAGCAGCCGGCCCTCTCCTACTAACTCAGCTCATGCCTGCTGACTCTGAGTAGTGAGGAGCTGGTGGAGGCTGTATGCAGGGACGCCCAGCAGCTCCCGGACAATTAGATATCTGGGGGAGGGGGGCTCTGTGTGCTGTGGCTCTTATCACCTAATGTCTCCTTCGCTGCATTTTCACTTCTGCTGGACACTGTGTTCCCCCGGACCCTTCAATGATTCCTCCTCCCCCAGTGCTTTCAGCGATGTCAGGAGATATTAACCCATCTGCTGCTGGACTAACTGCTAGCAGCACTGGAAGGAATCTGTAATATTGTCAGGGAACACAGCATGGAGCAAGCAGCTATGACTGCAGAGAATGTGAATGCAGGACACAGGATCACTGTTTGTGTTATGTACAATGCTGGAATGATGATAGAGATCAGCTTACTGACAGCAAATGAGTGTGCAGTGGGCGGTGCTGGGCACTGAGGCTGGGTGGGATCAGCTCTGGCTGTGAATTAGGCAACCGAGCTCAGTGACATACTGTTAAGGCTACTTTCAGACGATTTTTAGGGAGCCGATGCTGTCCAATAAAATCGGACAGCATCTGCTCCCTTCTGATGCCTGGAATTGGATGCCAAATAGGCATCCGATTCTGGCATAAAATCGTAGCCTCCAGGCTGTAAAAAAAAAATATATATATGCTCACCTATCCCCGAACCCCCGCCATCTCCCTTCAGCTCCCAGTGGCTCCCAGTGTCCTCACGCTGTCTGCAGAGGTGTTCTACTGCAGTACAGGACCTGCGGTGATGTCACAGTCACGTGACAGCAGGTTACACCATGGTAACCTGCTGTCACGTGACTGTGACATCATGGCAGGTCCTGTACTGCAGTAGAACACCTCTGCAGACAGCGTGAGGACACCGGGAGCCACCGGGAGCTGAAGGGAGATGGCGGGGGTTCGGGGATAGGTGAGCATATACTATTTTTTTTTTTTCACCCCTGCTGTCCCAGTTAGGAGTTTTACTGTACTGAGCATGCTCAGTACAGTAAAATCGGGTCCGAGGAAACATCAGATGTTTCCTCGGACCCCGCTCCATAGGGCCCCATGCTAAATTGATCAGACCAAATCGGATGTGCACTAAATGGCATCCGATTTGGTTCGATCCGATTTTGTCCGATTTTATTTTCGGTGCAAAAATCGGAGCATGCTCCGATTTTTGCACCGATAAAAAAATCGGACAGAATCGGATCGGACCAAATAGGATGCCATTTAGTGCACATCCAATTCGGTCTGATGCCCATAGAGCTGCATGGAGGTAAAAATCGTTCCTATGCTGTCCGATTTTTATCGGACAGCATCGGAACTGCCAAAATCGTAGTGTGAAACTAGCCTAAGTTTGATTAAGCCACAAGTAAATAAAGTGTGTTCTAGGAATCAAGTTAAAATTCAGGAGGAAACAAAGTTAGAAACAAACTTTTTTTTTATAGGGGTGTTGTATATTACGGTGACAGGACAATTGTGTACAAGATAATTGTGTACGGACAATTGTGTACAGACAATTGTGTACAGGGCAATTGTGTCCAAGGACAATTGTGTACAAGGACAATTGTGTACAGGGCAATTGTGTACAAGGCAATTGTGTACAAGGCAATTGTGTACGGACAATTGTGTACAAGGCAATTGTGTACGGACAATTGTGTACAAGGCAATTGTGTACGGACAATTGTGTACAAGGCAATTGTGTACAAGGCAATTGTGTACGGACAATTGTGTACAAGGCAATTGTGTACAAGGCAATTGTGTACAAGGCAATTGTGTACGGACAATTGTGTACAAGGCAATTGTGTACGGACAATTGTGTACAAGGCAATTGTGTACGGACAATTGTGTACAAGGCAATTGTGTACAAGGCAATTGTGTACGGACAATTGTGTACAAGGCAATTGTGTACGGACAATTGTGTACAAGGCAATTGTGTACGGACAATTGTGTACAAGGCAATTGTGTACAAGGCAATTGTGTACGGACAATTGTGTACAAGGCAATTGTGTACGGTTGTGTACAAGGCAATTGTGTACGGACAATTGTGTACAAGGCAATTGTGTACGGACAATTGTGTACAAGGCAATTGTGTACGGACAATTGTGTACAAGGCAATTGTGTACAAGGCAATTGTGTACGGACAATTGTGTACAAGGCAATTGTGTACGGACAATTGTGTACAACGCAATTGTGTACGGACAATTGTGTACGGACGATTATTTACAGACAAGTATAGGGAAAACAAAAAATTAAACGTCCAAAAAAAGGAAATACTTTATTCATCATTGATTTTAACGTAAGATTGCTTATTGAATAACAGTTTCAAAGCTTCTTCTATTCTTATTCTACAAATATTGCTGGTCTTGTCTATCGTGCCTGCATGTTGCTGATCGCTCGTAGATACCGCAGCTTGTCTCCTTGATTGTGATAATCAGCCACTTTCACACGCAGTCGTTCAGCTAGCTGGACATACTTGCTTCGTGGATGCTCAACATTCAGTACCTCAGCATTCTGGGCTGTAAGTCTATGAATTGCCATGTCACTAATGAGTCCGTTGAACAGTTTCCACACGGTAGGATGAGCACAAAGAAAGAGTGCTTGTAAGGCGTTATGAAACCCCTCGCAGCAATTCGTGGTCTTGGGGGCAGAGGCCAAAGCGTCAGCATAATGATTCCAGACCTCTGGAGTAAACCTTGCGTTTCGAAAGCGTCCACCTACTCCTGGCCCCCTAACGTAGGTATGCTCAAAGTAGGAGAGGAGCTGATTGGTAGCATCATCATCAGGAAGATTTGGGCTAGTTCGTCATACCTTGCACTTACTTCGGCTGGTGGGACAAACGCCAAGGAGGCCAAAGATTTTACCTTGAGATTGAACTCTCCATCCTCAGCCTCAAATTCAGCCTTTAGGCCCAGCTCATTGACCTTTCGAATAATGGACTGGCTCAGATGAAAGAAGCAGCCAGAAATCGCTGCAGCTGGAAACTCATCTTGGAAAGCTGACATTGCTGCCATCTCAAAGTCAAGAAGAATTTTCTGGGGATTTGCACCTGGCATCAACCCTTTGAGCGCCGTGATCATTCGACGATAGGTTGGACCAGTCTTGTTTGGCAGCAGGCAGTAGATCAGGGGAGGATAGGAGTTGCCGACTTTTGCATGGAGAGAATACAGCTGAAAGAACATGGTTGGCACCACCTTGAACGTTCCATCGCCAAACCATGTCTCTCCTCTTTCGAAATAAGGCAACAGTTCATTGCTACCAATGGCAAGAATCCTGTGGGGTCATCTCTTGCAGAGTCATATAAAATGATGTCGCTGTATTCCTGGGGGATAGCAAAATTGATGCTTTGAGGAGGAGTCAGCATGGTGTTTGCTCGCTGCCTGACCCGACGTGTATTTCGCTCAACGTCACTTCGCTTGGGCATTCGAGACAACACGTCATCAGACCTGTCTCGAAGAACCTGTCCAACAATGCTTCTAGTAGATGCTTGAGAGCTGATTGCTTCTTGCCTCAGAGCAGCCATTGTAGCTCTGGCTTCAGCTTGAACTGGATCTGCAGAGTGACTGTGCTCAGTCGGCTGTTTAACAATCGCGGCTCCAGATGTGTGCATGCGTGCGGGACACTTGAATTTGTTGACTTGCCTGCACCGCCATTCTTTGATGCTGTCATCACGTGTCCTGTGCAGGATATACTCGTGTCCCCCAAGCCTAAGGACATCTTTGTCTTTTTCAGACTTGCTCATAGTAAAAGTCATGGTGAAAGTTGCAAGGGGTGAGTAATGAAACTGAAAGTAAGCGTCATTGTGAAAGTGGCCTGTACAAGTGGCCTGTACACAAATAATTGCCTTGTACACAATTGTCCGTACACAATTGCCTTGTACACAATTGCCTTGTACACAATTGTCCGTACACAATTGCCTTGTACACACTTGTACACAATTGTCTGTACACAATTGTCCGTACACAATTGTCCGTACACAATTGCCTTGTACACAATTGTCCGTACACAATTGCCTTGTACACAATTGCCTTGTACACAATTGTCCGTACACAATTGCCTTGTACACACTTGTACACAATTGTCTGTACACAATTGTCCGTACACAATTGTCCGTACACAATTGCCTTGTACACAATTGTCCGTACACAATTGCCTTGTACACAATTGTCCGTACACAATTGCCTTGTACACAATTGTCCGTACACAATTGCCTTGTACACTATTGTCCGTACACAATTGCCTTGTACACTATTGTCCGTACACAATTGCCTTGTACACAATTGCCTTGTACACAATTGCCCTGTACACAATTGTCCTTGTACACAATTGTCCTTGGACACAATTGGCCTGTACACAATTGTCTGTACACAATTGTCCGTACACAATTGCCTTGTACACAATTGCCTTGTACACAATTGTCCGTACACAATTGCCTTGTACACAATTGTCCGTACACAATTGCCTTGTACACAATTGTCCGTACACAATTGCCTTGTACACAATTGTCCGTACACAATTGCCTTGTACACTATTGTCCGTACACAATTGCCTTGTACACAATTGTCCGTACACAATTGCCTTGTACACTATTGTCCGTACACAATTGCCTTGTACACAATTGCCTTGTACACAATTGCCCTGTACACAATTGTCCTTGTACACAATTGTCCTTGGACACAATTGGCCTGTACACAATTGTCTGTACACAATTGTCCGTACACAATTATCTTGTACACAATTGTCATGGAACCGTATATTACAATGCAGCTCAGATTAGCTTAAAAAATTGTTCTAATTTCAGGGTCGGACAACTTCTTTAAGATTAATTTGTAAGATTATATGACATCCCATAATTTTTCCATTTGAGAATGCTATTTTTAGAGTGTTTATTACACCATTCACAGATATGACATAAAAAAAAAGCAAAATTAGAAACTAATAAAAACCAAAGTAATGAATTTCTAAGACTGATCAGTTGTACGTACCAGTGTGTAGACTGAATTGGATATTCACCTTGACTGGAAGAAAAGTTTAGCTTTTTAGCTTAAAGCTTATATTTTACTTATCTTCTTTTCTCACTTATAAAAGATGTGATCTGTGTCTAACAACCAGAATGTCTCCAAAAAAGAAAATCTCTCAATGTGAGACGTTATATATTTAAACATGTAAAACAAGAGTACAGGAGCACAATGTGTGAAACCTGGTGGTCTAGGGGGTTAATGGATTGCACGCCAATTGGCCACTCACCCGGGGGTTGTGTAGTCGTGCACAACACCAATGTATGCCTGGAAGCAGAGGAGCCCCTGCTCAGAAGCTGCACGAGATGCCTGTCCTGTAGTCCAACCTCAGTCCATGTGATTCCAGGAGGTCACGTGATCCAAGTCACCACATCACCACACATCCTTCAGCTGTTATTGTTGTTAAGGTGCTTCACAGTTCCTCAAGGAGGAGGAATTAAACAACGCCCTGGCCCAAAGCAGCTCCACCAGTGATCTCACAAAGGGACTATGACATAAAACAAAGGGAAAATATTGATCAAGTTGCTTCTCTACTGCTTTACCAGGTTTGTTAGAGCCATACACATCACAGGAGAGGCTGGGAGCATATACGTCAATGGGGAGGCCGAGGCTGGGACATAGAGATCACTGGAGAGCTCGATTTAAAGGGCAGACAATCGGCAAAACACGTCTGCCAGCCTGAGCACTGCGGTCCCCAGGAATCTGCCCAGGGGCCACAAAAAGGTCATTGAGGGCCGCATTCGGCCCTGAGGCCTGAGGTTCCCCACCCACATGTAGAGGATTGTTCTTGTGGAAATAAAAATGGTTAATGAGTGATGTATTTCTGTATTTTATTAAATTATTTTTCTCTGTATTTTCACATTTGCAGATAAAATATTTTTCACTGTGTGGTGTTTTATTTAATATTTACTTAGCGGTTCCTAATAGCCAGGTCTAACATTGGCCCAACATTAAGAATCTCGGTCTTCGCGTCAGCTGGCAATATTCAGCTGGCATTAACCCCTTTATTACCCAGGGTGCCACTCTCGCAGGGCAGCTGGAAGAGCCAAGTACCGCATCAGAAAATATCACTTCAATGAATGCGCCATTTTCTGGGCTAACTGTTGGCTGCAACTCGCAGCAGGGAGGGCAGAATATTTGGGCCTCCCCATGCTGAGAATTCCAGCCCCCAGCTGCTTAGTTATACCTGGCTGGCAACTAAAATTATGGCGAAGCCCCAAGTAGTTTTTTTGAGAAATGGAAAAAAAAGGGCTCAACTGCATTTTTGGTTTCCAGCCCTGTAAAACTAGGCATATGGGGTTGGGTGGCAGTCTGTACCTGCCTGCTGTACCTCGTTGGAAACCAGAATACAGAAGAGCCCCACGTCACATTCTGACATCAACAAACCATTTTTTTTCTTTTTCCAGCGTGTAGCCAAGCTTTATTAACAGTTACAACAGTGAACAATTGGCAAAAAAAGTAGCAAAACACTCATGAAAAAATGCACCAATAGACCACCAACTTCTCTAAATGGATCTTTGAAACATGGTGCAGATTTTGGACATGCAGATGAACACATTGAATACAATGAATGCAGTTTTGTATCAAAATTGCACTAAAAAATGGATCAAAACCATGGCAAAAACCACTTCATGGTTTTGGTGCTTTTTTTGCCAGGAGATGCAGATGAACACATTGAACACAATGTATGCAGTTTTGTGCCTTAGAATATATGCCCACGCTGTGGATTTCCCATGTTTTTTCCACTTTTTTAAGCGTATTTTTGCCAAATCTGCAGTACAGCACCTTCCCTGCAAAGTGTATGGGAAGGTAGAAGTGCTGTGCCCACTCTGCGGATATTCCCACGGAAGCACCATTTTCTGGTGCTGCACGCTGACCAGTTACCCTGGTGTCAGTGGCAGACTGGGTAATAAAGGGGTAATGTCAGATGAATACTACCAGCTGGCACTAGGCCTGAGATTCATAATGTTGGGCTAATGTTAGACCCACCCATTAAGAATCTCTAGTTAATAGTAACTAACACAGGTCTGTAACTAAAAAGCTGTTATTTTCATTTAATTACCATGTATTTTGATGTGCTGAAAACGAAAAAAATATTGAAAAAAGTCCTGGACATCAGGATTTGCCACAAAATGCAAAAGTCTCCTCAAATTTAGTAAATGTTTCTCAATTTTTGGTATTTTTTTATCTTAGGGTTTTGAAAGACAAAATTACTATTAATTAATTCACATCAATGCATTGAAGATATACAATGCCAAAAAAATATAACTTTCAAAGAAAAGAACTTTCAGAGTGAGCTAATGGAACCAGCATCAACATGTTGCAAGCTGAACGAGCAGGCTCTGACATGACCGGGCTTGTTTCAATTGTTTTATCTTGGTTCTCGCCTGTTCACACTTTTTAATCTCAGTTCGTGTTAGCTCGTCATATTCAACCGTGTTTCTCAAAATTAGCATTATGGCTCAGCGGAAGTGTATTAATTCGCCTGACAGTTTCTGTTACATTTGTGGTGAATATACAGTGTTGAAGCAAAAGCTAAATATTACAGACTTTGTGAAAAAAATATACTTCGCATATTTCGGACTAAAGCTTGGAGATCAAGATAAAGCTTGGGCGCCTCATAAAGTGTGCAAATGGTGTTTTGAGGACCTCTGAAATTGGTTCAAGGGTAAGAAAAAAGCTTTCCATTATGGGATTCCTATGACATGGCGAGAGCAAAAGAACCATAGGGACGATTGTTACTTTTGTTCATGTGATATGAAAGGGTATAATTCAAAATGGAAGCATTCCATTTCATACCCCAATATTCACTCAGCAATTCGTCCCATCCCCCATGGCACAGATATACCAGTACCCAAGGCCCCTGCTACCTTGGAAGAGATAACTAGCTCCGATGAAGGTGGAGTCATACCTGAACCAGATGATGAATCAAGTTCTGACTTTGAAGATGATACAAGACCAAAATTGTTTTCCCAGGAGGAAATGAATGATGTGGTAAGAGACCTTAATCTTCCCAAAGATGCTGCTGAGTTACTCGGCTCAAGGCTCAAAAGCAACAATTTATTGTTGTCAGGAGTGTCTTTTTCATGGTTCAGACATCATGAAGAGTTCATTCCTTACTTTGCCCAGGAAGATAAGTTGGTTTATTGCATCGTTGTCGAAGGTTTGATGGGTCAATTGATGGGCAACAAGCTGGGCATACCAAATACCCTTGTTTTCTGGGTCTATGGGACAGTCGAGACCGACAAAATCACTGGACCAAAAAGAATTGGCAGCCGAGTGTGTTCACAGTTGGAGAAAAAAATGTCCTCCGAGAAACTTTGGTTCCTCCCCATTAAGTTCCACTACCACCTCTCCACATCAAATTGGGATTGATGAAGCAATTCGTAAAATCACTTCCAAAAGATGGAGAATGCTTCAAATACTTGGTCGCCAAGTTTCCAGGCCTCTCGGAGGCAAAATTGAAGGAAGGTGTGTTTGTCGGACTAGACATTAGAAGGCTTATAGCTGATCAAGAGTTTATCAATACCATGACGCATCCTCAAAAAGAAGGGTGGATTGCATTTAGCCCCTTCACCCCCGGGCCTATTTTGACCTTAATGACCAGGCCATTTTTGTCAATTCTGACCAGTGTCCCTTAATGAGGTTATATCTCTGGAACGCTTCAACGGATCCTAGCGATTCTGAGATTGTTTTTTCGTGACATATTGGGCTTCATGTTAGTATTAAATTTAGGTCAATAATTTTTGCGATTATTTGTGAAAAAATCAAAAATATGGCAAAAATTTTGAAAATTTTGCAATTTTCAAATTATGAATTTTTATTCTGCTAAACCAGAGAGGTATGTGACACAATATAGTTAATAAATAACATTTCCCACATGTCTACTTTACATCAGCACAATTTTGGAAAAAAAAAAAATTTTTGTTCGGACGTTATAAGGGTTCAAAGTTCATAAGCAATTTTTCATTTTTCCAGCAAAATTTACAAAACCATTTTTTTTGTCACCACATCACATTTGAAGTCCCTTTGAGGGGTTTACATGACAGAAAACACCCAAAAGTGACACCATTCCAAAAACTGCACCCCTCAAGCTACTCAAAACTACATTCAAGAAGATTATTAACCCTTCAGGTGCTTCACGGGAACTAAAGCAAAGTGGAAGGAAAAAATGGTCATTTTAATTTTTCTAATAAAAATGTTCTTTTAGCCTCAATTCTTTCATTTTCACATGGGCAACAGGATAAAATGGATCCTAAAAATTGTTGGACAATTTCTCCTGAGTACAGCGATACCTCATATGTGGTCATAAACCACTGTTTGGGCGCACGGCAGGGCTCAGAAGGGAAGGAGCGCCATTTGACTTTTGGAGCTAATTTTCCATTCAAAAAGTCAAATGGCGCTCCTTCCCTTCTGAGCCCTGCCGTGCGCCCAAACAGTGGTTTATGACCACATATGAGGTATCGCTGTACTCAGGAGAAATTGCCCAACAAATTTTAGGATCCATTTTATCCTGTTCCCCATGTGAAAATGAAAAAATTTAGGCTAAAAGAAAATTTGTGTGGAAAAAAAAGTACTTTTTCATTTTTACGGATGAATTTGTGAAGCACGTGGGGGTTCAAAAAGCTCACCACCCATCTAGATATGTTCCCTGGGGGGTCTAGTTTCTAAAATGGGGTCACTTGTAGGGGAGCTCCAATGTGTAGGCACACAGGGGCTCTCCAAATGCAACATGGTGTCGCTAAAAATTTGAGCTGATTTTTCAGTCAAATTGTTAGCGGACACCATGTTGCGTTTGGAGAGCCCCTGTGTGCCTAAACATTGGAGCTCCCCCACAAGTGACCCCATTTTGGAAACTAGACACCCCAGGAAACATATCTAGATGGGTGGTGAGCATTTTGAACACCCCAGTGCTTCACAAATTAATCTGTAAAAATGAAAAAAGAAAATTTTTATGGAAAAAAAAGTACTTTTTAATTTTTACAGATTAATTTATGAAGCACCTGGGGGTTCAAAATGCTCACCACCCATCTAGATATGTTCCCTGGGGGGTCTAGTTTCCAAAATGGGGTCACTTGTGGGGGAGCTCCAATGTATAGGCACACAGGGGCTCTCCAAACGCGACATGGTGTCCGCTAACAATTTGAGCTGATTTTTCAGTCAAATTGTTAGCGGACACCATGTTGCGTTTGGAGAGCCCCTGTGTGCCTAAACATTGGAGCTCCCCCACAAATGACCCCATTTTGGAAACTAGACCCCCCAGGGAACTTATCTAGATGGGTGGTGAGCATTTTGAACACCCCGGTGATTCACAACATAATCTGAAAAAATGAAAATAGAAATTTTTTGTGGAAAAAAAAGTACTTATTCAATTTTACAGATGAATTTATGAAGCACCTGGGGGTTCAAAATGTTCACAACCCATCTAGATATGTTCCCTGGGGGCTCTAGTTTCCAAAATGGGGTCACTTGTGGGGGAGCTCCAATGTTTAGGCACACAGGGGCTCTCCATACCCAACATGGTGTCCGCTAACAATTGGAATTATTAGCTGACACCATGTCGCATATGGAGAGCCCATGTGTGCCTAAACATTGGAGCTCCCCCACAAGTGACCTCATTTTGGAAACTAGACCCCCCAAGGAATGCATCTAGATGCATAGTGAGCACTTTGAACCCCAATGGGCTTCACAAATTGATCCGTAAGAAGGAAAAAGTACTTTTCTTTTCACACAAATTTTCTTTTTTTAATTTTTACGGATCAATTTGTGAAGCACCTGGGGGTTCAAAGTGCTCACTATGCATCTAGATATGTTCCTTGGGGGGTCTAGTTTCCAAAATGGGGTCACTTGTGGGGGAGCTCCAATGTTTAGGCACACAGGGGCTCTCCATACCCAACATGGTGTCCGCTAACAATTGGAATTATTAGCTGACACCATGTCGCATATGGAGAGCCCATGTGTGCCTAAACATTGGAGCTCCCCCACAAGTGACCTCATTTTGGAAACTAGACCCCCCAAGGAATGCATCTAGATGCATAGTGAGCACTTTGAACCCCCATGGGCTTCACAAATTGATCCGTAAGAAGGAAAAAGTACTTTTCTTTTCACACAAATTTTCTATTTTAATTTTTACGGATCAATTTGTGAAGCACCTGAGGGTTGAAAGTGCTCACTATGCATCTAGATATGTTCCTTGGGGGGTTTAGTTTCCAAAATGGGGTCACTTGTGGGGGAGCTCCAATGTTTAGGCACACAGGGGCTCTCCATACGCGACATGGTGTCCGCTAACAATTGGAATTATTAGCGGACACCATGTCGCATATGGAGAGCCCATGTGTGCCTAAACATTGGAGCTCCCCCACAAGTGACCCCATTTTGGAAACTAGACCCCCCAAGGAATGCATCTAGATGCATAGTGAGCACTTTCAACCCCCACGTGCTTCACAAATTGATCCGTAATAAGGAAAAAGTACTTTTTTTCACACAAATTTTCTTTTTTCGGATCAATTTGTGAAGCACCTGGGGGTTCAAAGTGTTCACTATGCATCTAAATATAGCGAAGCCCATTTTTATTTTTTTTCTAGGACTAATTCTAGAAAAAAAATGGCGTGAGGCTCCGCCATATTTTTGGTCCAGCCAGGTACAACTTGGCAGCTACGGACTGCCAGCAACCCCCAGCTGCCTCATTGTACCTGGCTGGCAACCAAAAATACAGCAAAGCCCATTTTTATTTTTTTTCTAGGACTAAATTCTAGAAAAAAAATGGCGTGGGGCTCCACCACATTTTTGGTCCAGCCAGGTACAACTTGGCAGCTACGGATTGCCACCAACCCCCAGCTGCCTCGTTGTACCTGGCTGGCTTCCAAAAATACAGCAAAGCCCTTTTTTTTTCTTTTCTAGAACTAATTCTAGAGAAAAAAATTACGTGGGGCTCCGCCATATTTTTGGTCCAGCCAGGTACAACTAGGCAGCTGGGGGCTGGAATCCGCAGCATGGAGAGGCCCAAGCGTTCTGGGCCCCCCAGGCTGCGAATTGCAGCCCGAAGCCGCTCCAGAAAATGGCGCATTCATTGAAGCGCCATTTTCTGACGCTGTACCCAGACTCTTCCAGTTGCCCTGGTGCCGGTGGCAAACTGGGTAATAAAGGGGTTAATGCCAGCTTTTTATTGGCAGCTGGCACTAAGCCCGAGATTCATAATATAGGACCAATGTTAGACCCGCCATTAGGAATCTCTGGTAAATAGTCAGAAAATACACACAGAGAAAAATCTTTTTATTTGAAAAAAAAACACAAACAAAATTCGGACTCCATCTTTATTATAAAGATCCGACGTAGTCCACAACGAAGGTCCCACGACGCTCGATCGCCTCCGACGTAGTCCACAACGAAGGTCCCACGACGCTCGATCGCCTGTGCTCAATCCAGAGACTGCAGCAAGGGATCAAGTGTCCTCTTCCTACAGCCTCTGGGGTCAGAGTTATGGTGCACTGTATGACAATGATCTGTCATACAGTGCACCATGACTATGATCCCAGAGACTACAACAAGAGGACACTTGATCCCTTGTTGCACCCATCCATCCACCTATGCACCCATCATCCACGCACGCACACAACCACGCACGCACATCCACATCCACGCACGCACATCCACATCCACGCATGCACGCGGACATCCACGCACGCACATCCACATCCACACACATCCACACACACATCCACGCACGCACATCCATGCATGCACATCCACGCACGCACATCCACATCCATGCGCATCCACACACACATCCACGCACGCACATCCACGCAAGCACACATCCACGCACGCATGCTGACATTCACGCATGCTGACATCCACGCACGCATGCTGACATCCACGCACGCACATCCACGCACACATCCATCTATGCACACGTCCACGCACGCTCATGTACGCTCACGTCCACACACACGCATGCACCCCCATCCATCTATCCATTCACCCATCCATCCACCCATCCATCCATCATCCATCCATCAATTCATTCATACATACATAGATACATGCATACATACATACATACATACATACAAACATACATACTTACCTCCCTCTCGATAGACCGATCAGCAGGAGGAGGCCGGGAGAGGAGGCGGGGAGAGGAGGCGGGGCCACCGACCGGCCGGCAGAGGAGCTGCACAGCCGGACGCAGCGGCGGGTGCACCGATGTGTGCAGCCCGCCGCAGGAGGTGAGGGGTGGGGGCTGCCTGGAGGGGGGCTGCCTAGGGGGGGGCTGCCTAGGGGGAAGCCGTAGGAGGGGACCAGGCACTGTGGTCGGCGGCGCAGCCGCGGCTGCAGCCCGCCGGCATATACATAACAATAGAGGGGGGGCGGGCGGTTCTGGGGGGCCCCTGTAGGTCCTTGTGCTGGAGGGGGCTGTGGAGGGGTGGGCACTTGCCAATCCGCCCCTCCAGATCTGATTGGAGAGCTTCAATCAGATCCGGAGGGGTGAATCCCTATGATTCCCTCCGATCGGCAGTTTCACTTTTAAACTGCCGATCGGAGGGGTCCTGGGCACGGGGGGGTTAATCCACCCCCTGTGGGGTCATCTGCAGGTTGTCACAGAGCAGCAGCATCTGTGACACCTGAGCGATCCCACTCACAGGAGCTGCAGCAGCTCAAATCTGCCAGGACGTTGGCAACGTCCTGTGTCGGGAACGGGCAGAAACACAGGACGTTGCACAACGTCCTATGTCGGGAAGGGGTTAAAGAGGCCATAGAGAAATTTTTAGGCAATAACAAAGACCCTGACTACAAACAAATCTTTGGACGAATGCTGAAAGCATTTCAAGCTTTAGGTTGCCTGATGAGTTTGAAAGTGCATTTCCTCAACTTTCCTGAAAATTTGGGAGCTGTGAGTAAAGAGCAAGGTGAACGATTCCACCAGGACATTAAAGAGATGGAAAGAAGATACCAGGGAAGATGGAGCATAACAATGATGGCAGACTACTGTTGGATGCTTCAGAGAGACATTACAGATGCTACTCATGCGTAAATGTACCAAGAGAAGCCTCACAGGGAAGAAGAATCGATTTAAGTGTGCGTTAATGAGCTCATTGCAGTTAAAAAAATGATTTTCATGAAACATTTGTACTACAAAATTAATTTTATGAGTCTATTTTCATTTATTTTGAGGTATTAACTTATTTAACATAGTTACTTAAATTATCAGAAAATGTGATGTCCTATGACAAAACGGAGGTCATTTTCAGATTCAGCGCACTCAAAAACATAAAGATTATGAGTAATAAGCAAAACAGCTCTCGAAAAAATTTTTTTTGCTATCCTGTGTAATACACAGTACAGAGAAAAGTCATTTTATTTGAACAAAAAATAACACATATCTCAACTCCATCTTTATTACTTCCAAATACCCCGACACAATCCTTTGTGATGTCCTCCCTCTCATGGCAGGACCGGAAACTGACTGATGTCCAGATACCACTGTGAGGGGGTGACAACATAGACAGGGTCACCTGAGTTCAGCTACAGCTCTAAACTCAGGTGAGCTTTCCCATGTCACCAAGCTCACAACACGACCCGAAACAAGTGCGTTTCCGGCTACCGCTGTGAGAGGGTTGGTGTTGCAGAAAGGGTCACCTGAGTTTAGAGCTGTATCTGAACTCAGGTGACCTTAACTATGATGTTACCCTGCTCAAATCAGTAGGCAGAAATCAGTCAATTTCCAGTCCTGCTGTGAGGAGATGTTGTAGAGGATCGTAGAGGGGTATATGGGAGTAATAAAGAAGGAGTTGAGATATGTGTTTGTGTTTTTTGTTCTAATGAAATAATTTTTTTTGTGTGTTATTTTACTATTTACTAGAGACTCTTAATAGGCAGGTCTAACATTGGCCCGACATTATGAATCTCAGGCTTAGTGCCAGCTGGTAATATTCAGCTGGTTCCCCAGGAGGTGACACATGTGTCAAAACACCGATGCACAGCCCCCTGCATCTTTTTATCTTTTGCAGTTGAGGTTGTTTTCCTCTAGGGGGCTTCTGTCACAGTGATGCATGTCCACAGTGCTGAGTGGCCCGCCCAGTCAGGGGGCGTTACCAATAGGCTGCTCAGACACTATATGTATCACCTGGATGTGAGTGGCAGAGGCCTAGTGGAGTCCATGTGTCTGCATTCACCACCAGCCCCCTCCTTGTTAGCATGGCTGGTCGCTGGTTGCTACAAACCGCCCCCATGTTATGGGTTGCAGGGGGCTGTGCATCGGTGTTTTGACACATGTGTCACCTCCTGGGGGAATCTGCAGCCATCTGCTAGATGCAAGGGGTAGAAAAAAGCGACCATTTTTGGTGAGTTTTTTCAATATATTTAGTACCTATTCGGTGATTTTTGTTTAAAGTTAAATTATACATGTGTTATACATGTGGCTAGGTACTCGTGAGTGTAAGGGCCCTTGACGTGGGTCACGAGCTTACGATATTCTGGCGCCATAATACCAACTGACACCTTACAACATTATCTTAGTGTCAACCTGCATCTTTTTATCTTTTGCAGTTGAGGTTGTTTTCCTCTAGGGGGCTTCTGTCACAGTGATGCATGTCCACAGTGCTGAGTGGCCCGCCCAGTCAGGGGGCGTTACCAATAGGCTGCTCAGACACTATATGTATCACCTGGATGTGAGTGGCAGAGGCCTAGTGGAGTCCATGTGTCTGCATTCACCACCAGCCCCCTCCTTGTTAGCATGGCTGGTCGCTGGTTGCCACAAACCGCCCCCATGTTATGGGTTGCAGGGGGCTGTGCATCGGTGTTTTGACACATGTGTCACCTCCTGGGGGAATCTGCAGCCATCTGCTAGATGCAAGGGGTAGAAAAAAGCGACCATTTTTGGTGAGTTTTTTCAATATATTTAGTACCTATTCGGTGATTTTTGTTTAAAGTTAAATTATACATGTGTTATACATGTGGCTAGGTACTCGTGAGTGTAAGGGCCCTTGACGTGGGTCACGAGCTTACGATATTCTGGCGCCATAATACCAACTGACACCTTACAACATTATCTTAGTGTCAACCTGCATCTTTTTATCTTTTGCAGTTGAGGTTGTTTTCCTCTAGGGGGCTTCTGTCACAGTGATGCATGTCCACAGTGCTGAGTGGCCCGCCCAGTCAGGGGGCGTTACCAATAGGCTGCTCAGACACTATATGTATCACCTGGATGTGAGTGGCAGAGGCCTAGTGGAGTCCATGTGTCTGCATTCACCACCAGCCCCCTCCTTGTTAGCATGGCTGGTCGCTGGTTGCCACAAACCGCCCCCATGTTATGGGTTGCAGGGGGCTGTGCATCGGTGTTTTGACACATGTGTCACCTCCTGGGGGAATCTGCAGCCATCTGCTAGATGCAAGGGGTAGAAAAAAGCGACCATTTTTGGTGAGTTTTTTCAATATATTTAGTACCTATTCGGTGATTTTTGTTTAAAGTTAAATTATACATGTGTTATACATGTGGCTAGGTACTCGTGAGTGTAAGGGCCCTTGACGTGGGTCACGAGCTTACGATATTCTGGCGCCATAATACCAACTGACACCTTACAACATTATCTTAGTGTCAACCTGCATCTTTTTATCTTTTGCAGTTGAGGTTGTTTTCCTCTAGGGGGCTTCTGTCACAGTGATGCATGTCCACAGTGCTGAGTGGCCCGCCCAGTCAGGGGGCGTTACCAATAGGCTGCTCAGACACTATATGTATCACCTGGATGTGAGTGGCAGAGGTCTAGTGGAGTCCATGTGTCTGCATTCACCACCAGCCCCCTCCTTGTTAGCATGGCTGGTCGCTGGTTGCCACAAACCGCCCCCATGTTATGGGTTGCAGGGGGCTGTGCATCGGTGTTTTGACACATGTGTCACCTCCTGGGGGAATCTGCAGCCATCTGCTAGATGCAAGGGGTAGAAAAAAGCGACCATTTTTGGTGAGTTTTTTCAATATATTTAGTACCTATTCGGTGATTTTTGTTTAAAGTTAAATTATACATGTGTTATACATGTGGCTAGGTACTCGTGAGTGTAAGGGCCCTTGACGTGGGTCACGAGCTTACGATATTCTGGCGCCATAATACCAACTGACACCTTACAACATTATCTTAGTGTCAACCTGCATCTTTTTATCTTTTGCAGTTGAGGTTGTTTTCCTCTAGGGGGCTTCTGTCACAGTGATGCATGTCCACAGTGCTGAGTGGCCCGCCCAGTCAGGGGGCGTTACCAATAGGCTGCTCAGACACTATATGTATCACCTGGATGTGAGTGGCAGAAGCCTAGTGGAGTCCATGTGTCTGCATTCACCACCAGCCCCCTCCTTGTTAGCATGGCTGGTCGCTGGTTGCCACAAACCGCCCCCATGTTATGGGTTGCAGGGGGCTGTGCATCGGTGTTTTGACACATGTGTCACCTCCTGGGGGAATCTGCAGCCATCTGCTAGATGCAAGGGGTAGAAAAAAGCGACC
The DNA here is from genome assembly GCA_033576535.1 of Allobates femoralis. Classification (NCBI taxonomy): domain Eukaryota; kingdom Metazoa; phylum Chordata; class Amphibia; order Anura; family Aromobatidae; genus Allobates; species Allobates femoralis. Next base: position 506,494,438 of record JARQOC010000003.1, read on the forward strand.
ATTTTTGGTGAGTTTTTTCAATATATTTAGTACCTATTCGGTGATTTTTGTTTAAAGTTAAATTATACATGTGTTATACATGTGGCTAGGTACTCGTGAGTGTAAGGGCCCTTGACGTGGGTCACGAGCTTACGATATTCTGGCGCCATAATACCAACTGACACCTTACAACATTATCTTAGTGTCAACCTGCATCTTTTTATCTTTTGCAGTTGAGGTTGTTTTCCTCTAGGGGGCTTCTGTCACAGTGATGCATGTCCACAGTGCTGAGTGGCCCGCCCAGTCAGGGGGCGTTACCAATAGGCTGCTCAGACACTATATGTATCACCTGGATGTGAGTGGCAGAGGCCTAGTGGAGTCCATGTGTCTGCATTCACCACCAGCCCCCTCCTTGTTAGCATGGCTGGTCGCTGGTTGCCACAAACCGCCCCCATGTTATGGTTGCAGGGGCTGTGCATCGGTGTTTGACACATGTGTCACCTCCTGGGGAATCTGCAGCCATCTGCTAGATGCAAGGGGTAGAAAAAGCGACATTTTTGTGAGTTTTTTCAATATATTTAGTACCTATTCGGTGATTTTGTTTAAAGTTAAATTATACATGTGTTATACATGTGCTAGGTACTCGTGAGTGAAGGCCCTGACGTGGTCACGAGCTTACGATATTTGGCGCCATAATACCAACTGACACCTTACAACATTATCTTAGTGTCAACCTGCATCTTTTTATCTTTTGCAGTTGAGGTTGTTTTCCTCTAGGGGGCTTCTGTCACAGTGATGCATGTCCACAGTGCTGAGTGGCCCGCCCAGTCAGGGGGCGTTACCAATAGGCTGCTCAGACACTATATGTATCACCTGGATGTGAGTGGCAGAGGCCTAGTGGAGTCCATGTGTCTGCATTCACCACCAGCCCCCTCCTTGTTAGCATGGCTGGTCGCTGGTTGCCACAAACCGCCCCCATGTTATGGGTTGCAGGGGGCTGTGCATCGGTGTTTTGACACATGTGTCACCTCCTGGGGGAATCTGCAGCCATCTGCTAGATGCAAGGGGTAGAAAAAAGCGACCATTTTTGGTGAGTTTTTTCAATATATTTAGTACCTATTCGGTGATTTTTGTTTAAAGTTAAATTATACATGTGTTATACATGTGGCTAGGTACTCGTGAGTGTAAGGGCCCTTGACGTGGGTCACGAGCTTACGATATTCTGGCGCCATAATACCAACTGACACCTTACAACATTATCTTAGTGTCAACCTGCATCTTTTTATCTTTTGCAGTTGAGGTTGTTTTCCTCTAGGGGCTTCTGTCACAGTGATGCATGTCCACAGTGCTGAGTGGCCCGCCCAGTCAGGGGCGTTACCAATAGGCTGCTCAGACACTATATGTATCACCTGGATGTGAGTGGCAGAGGCCTAGTGGAGTCCATGTGTCTGCATTCACCACCAGCCCCTCCTTGTTAGCATGGCTGGTCGCTGGTTGCCACAAACCGCCCCCATGTTATGGGTTGCAGGGGGCTGTGCATCGGTGTTTTGACACATGTGTCACCTCCTGGGGGAATCTGCAGCCATCTGCTAGATGCAAGGGGTAGAAAAAAGCGACCATTTTTGGTGAGTTTTTTCAATATATTTAGTACCTATTCGGTGATTTTTGTTTAAAGTTAAATTATACATGTGTTATACATGTGGCTAGGTACTCGTGAGTGTAAGGGCCCTTGACGTGGGTCACGAGCTTACGATATTCTGGCGCCATAATACCAACTGACACCTTACAACATTATCTTAGTGTCAACCTGCATCTTTTTATCTTTTGCAGTTGAGGTTGTTTTCCTCTAGGGGGCTTCTGTCACAGTGATGCATGTCCACAGTGCTGAGTGGCCCGCCCAGTCAGGGGGCGTTACCAATAGGCTGCTCAGACACTATATGTATCACCTGGATGTGAGTGGCAGAGGCCTAGTGGAGTCCATGTGTCTGCATTCACCACCAGCCCCTCCTTGTTAGCATGGCTGGTCGCTGGGTTGCCACAAACCGCCCCCATGTTATGGGTTGCAGGGGGCTGTGCATCGGTGTTTTGACACATGTGTCACCTCCTGGGGAATCTGCAGCCATCTGCTAGATGCAAGGGGTAGAAAAAAGCGACCATTTTTGGTGAGTTTTTTTCAATATATTTAGTACCTATTCGGTGATTTTTTGTTTAAAGTTAAATTATACATGTGTTATACATGTGGCTAGGTACTCGTGAGTGTAAGGGCCCTTGACGTGGGTCACGAGCTTACGATATTCTGGCGCCATAATACCAACTGACACCTTACAACATTATCTTAGTGTCAACCTGCATCTTTTTATCTTTTGCAGTTGAGGTTGTTTTCCTCTAGGGGGCTTCTGTCACAGTGATGCATGTCCACAGTGCTGAGTGGCCCGCCCAGTCAGGGGCGTTACCAATAGGCTGCTCAGACACTATATGTATCACCTGGATGTGAGTGGCAGAGGCCTAGTGGAGTCCATGTGTCTGCATTCACCACCAGCCCCCTCCTTGTTAGCATGGCTGGTCGCTGGTTGCCACAAACCGCCCCCATGTTATGGGTTGCAGGGGGCTGTGCATCGGTGTTTTGACACATGTGTCACCTCCTGGGGGAATCTGCAGCCATCTGCTAGATGCAAGGGGTAGAAAAAAGCGACCATTTTTGGTGAGTTTTTTCAATATATTTAGTACCTATTCGGTGATTTTTTGTTTAAAGTTAAATTATACATGTGTTATACATGTGGCTAGGTACTCGTGAGTGTAAGGGCCCTTGACGTGGGTCACGAGCTTACGATATTCTGGCGCCATAATACAACTGACACCTTACAACATTATCTTAGTGTCAACCTGCATCTTTTTATCTTTTGCAGTTGAGGTTGTTTTCCTCTAGGGGCTTCTGTCACAGTGATGCATGTCCACAGTGCTGAGTGGCCCGCCCATCAGGGGCGTTACCAATAGCTGCTCAGACACTATATGTATCACCTGGATGTGGGGTGGCAGAGGCCTAGTGGAGTCCATTGTGTCTGCATTCACCACCAGCCCCCTCCTTGTTAGCATTTGGCTGGTCGCTGAGTTGCCACAAACCGCCCCATTGTTATGGGTTGCAGGGGCTGTGCATCGGTGTTTTGACACATGTGTCACCTCCTGGGGGAATCTGCAGCCATCTGCTAGATGCAAGGGGTAGAAAAAAGCGACCATTTTTGGTGAGTTTTTTCAATATATTTAGTACTTATTCGGTGATTTTTAATATTCAGCTGGCATTAACAACTTTATTACCCAGTTGGCCACTGGAACCAGGGCAACTGGAAGAACCATGTTAAGCACCACGAATTGGCACTTCTAATGAACGTGCCAATTTATGGGCAGCTGCAGGCCAATAACTACAGGCCTCCCCATGCCGAGAATACCAGCCCCCAGCTGCCTCGATTTTACCATTGCTGGCAATCAAAAATAGGGTGAAGCCCACACATTTTTTTTAATCATTTCTTTAAATAATAAAAAAAATTTGGGGCTTTCCTTTATTTTGAATGCTAGCCAAGGTAAAGCCAGGCATCTGTGGATGGCAGACCGTAGCTGTCTGCTTTATCTGCACTGAGAATCAAAAATGCAGCAAAGCTCTATGTATTGTTTTTAAATTATTGATTTTTACTCTCTCATGATGTCAGTCAATGGGTGTGAGGTGCATCAGCCAATCACAGACGCTGTCACAAAGAGTGGGCGTCTGTGATTGACTGTTGGAGTAACCTGGAAACAGTCCAAACATTCTAGCATCATAGATGCTAAAATATGTGGACTGTTTCCAGGTTACTCCAACAGCCAATCACAGACACCCACTCTCTTTTGACAGCATCTGTGATTGGCTGTTGCACCCCCTGAGCAGTGAAAACACAGGTAGGTAATGAGTGGCCCCGGAAGCACAAATGCTCGGACCCCAGTAAGTGCAAGGTTTATATTTAATCCATGTTTTCTTCCTTTCTATTTACAGCCCCCAGCCCCATCTCATAACTTTAAAGTCTGAGTTTGGGGTTTGTACTCAAGTTTGAGTCAGAAATGGCCCAGAACTCGAACTTTAAAAAAAAGTTTGATTGGGTACACCAAACGCGAACCAGGAAAAAAATACAACAGTTGAACTGAACCTCAACCAGTTTTTACAACAAATTCTTAAGTGTCTGCCAAGTCCAGTAGACATGGCTGGAGTAGGTCCAGGTAGAGATGTGACACAAGTTAGTGTATATGTACAGTTTTTTATTACTTATATTAGCTTATATATTATTTCTCATATTTCTTATTTATTATATATTTTATCTCTTTTCGTGCACAATATGAAAATGAGGCTACACTATGAAAATGATGCTGCACAAGGCCCAGAATTTTTCACACATGGTGATGTCACTGAATTACTGACGCCACTGCGTATGAAAAATTCAGGGTCTGGCACTGAGCAGGAGTAACCTGAAAAGCCTGAACAAAGCTCCATAGGTTGGAATACTGAATTGGGCGACATTGTGGATACCATAGTTTACTTGGGAGCTTTGTGGATTTTTTTTTAAATAATACATTGGTAAATGAGGGATAGTGTGGGAAAGTCTTTGTTCAAGTAAACTATTTTTTCCTGTGTGTTTGCGTTTTTTCACTTTACACTTACTGGATTAGTAATGGGGGTGTCTTATAGACCCGTCTCCATTACTAAACCCTGGGCTTTATACCAGCTAACATCAACAACAAAACAGTATTTAGCCTGGTTTAACATAATAAATGAATAATTTAAAACATGATGTGGAGTCTTCCCTATTTATTATCACTAACCAAGGTAAATCAGATAGCAACGTGCTGGTATTACCAGGCTGAGAAGGTTCATGGTTATTTGGCTCTTCCCAGTCTAAAAATACCAGCCCGTAGCTGCTACACAATTGGTGCATATATTGGATGCGCCTATAATGGCATTTTGCTCAATTCTTCCCTATTGGACTGGGCATTGGCAGTGGGGGTAATATATTTTGGGGTTGATGTCAGCTGTGTAGTGTCAGATTACATCAAGCCCAGGGGTTAGTAATGAAGAAAAATCTATCACACTCTCTCATTACTAACCCAGTAAGCGTAAAATGAAAAAGAAACACACACGGTAAATAACACTTTATTTGAACACAGACTCCCACCATTATCCCTCATTCCCCAATTTATTATCAAACATGTTCCCATAAGGCTCCGTCACAGTCCATGGTCCTCAAATGCAGCTTAGGTGACTGTGAATAGCACTAAAGTACAGGTATTCACAGGTGCCGGGTACTGTCAACAACTCCCATTAGAGATGTTGTAATGGGGCTAATTGTTCCCTGATATCCACCTCCACGTGTTGTTCTCAGTCGATGGAATGACCACAAACAGCGGTCTCATGGATAACAGTTGCCTTTACTTCAGCAGGAACCAGAGAATCCAACATAGAGTATATGTTACACAGTCTCACCTGGGTGGGCTACGATCAATTCAGTTTGAAGTTGAATATTGACATGGAATTGAGGTTCTGGAGCTTGAAGATGTAGATTATGTATATGTAGTGCTTGTAAGTTGTTATAGGAAGTGTGAGGTAGCACCCGGGGAACCCGCTTGCATAACGACAAAACACGTGTTTATAATTTAACCAATGACTACCCATTTATTTTTCACATATAAACAACATAAGCCGGGTAGCATGTTTGACACATTGCACATTGATTATAAACACCATACATAAATAATTCATACATTTACATAGAACATTGCATAACACATATATTGTACATTACATCATATAGTTACCCGAGACATGTAAGCATCTCTCTGTCCCCATTGGAGCTCTACTGACAGCTCCCGTGGTGATCACGGCCTCCGGCCTATCTACACTTTACACACATTTATAAGTTTACCATATATATACATATCAACGGGCCCTGTGGGTCCCAATGGCGGTACCCGCCCCCTTGCGTTAGTCACCCAGCTCGATGACTCCATATTTACCCCGTAGTCAGGATTCCTGCCTGACCGGGACCTTACATACCACATGTGATCCATCCTACAATATTCATGGACCCCATGCATCCTCACATCCGCTCACAGCCCATCATAATACATCCATGGACTGTGGCTCCTCCATGACCATAACAGGGACCTGGTCTACCGTAGAATCCGGGCTAACCACACGTCACCATGGCCTACTCACCACGGTACGGGCCACCAGTCTCCACCAAACCTCCATCTCATGGCAGGTCTCCAGGTCGACGACTGTACCCTGCGTCTGAGTAGCACCCTTCTGGATCAGCCATGGTTACCCTTCTAGGAGTCTTTGTGACCCCTGTGTCTGACCACAGGCACACCCACACCATTAAAGGCCATGGTTGAGGGACAGGTACCCGCTGCAAGCAGCAGGGCAAGCCTCCCTCTCGTCCCACAGGGACGGAACGCCTCCAATGCCACCCACTCCAGCTGGAACTCTCCCAAAGACTCCGCACATGGCCTTTCTATATAAGCCATAACATATACACATAGTTCAACAGGTCCCTTACTAACTATCTAGTTGGACCTAAGGGCGGCTATGCCCGCCTGGCACATTTCACGTACAAGGTGCACAGTTCACTCAAGCATACGGGAACTGCTTTTCTTACCGGGCGTGGATCCAGGTCTCGCTGCCTGGGTCACGGGTCCACCAAGCGTCCCCAAGGGCTCCTTTCCCGGACGTGTCTCAACCACACGCCCGGACCAGTATCCACCGGGTTCAGCCACGGCTTCCCCACTCCAGGAGCTGTCACGACCTCGGTCCTAGGCACCGGCATAGAGCTAGCATGCTCCCATCATTTCATGCACACAGAGCCCTGGACTGCTCTGCACTCTGGCTGCTCATCAGGATCACCATGCTCTCAGGCTGATCTCTGGCTGATAAATGATCTCTCAGTCACTCAGCTGGCAGGCTGTTATCGTGCCTGCCACGCCTACTCTGACACATCCACCTGAGCAGCTACTACTCAGGACACATCCACCTGGGCTGTCAGCAATCAGCACCCAGCCACTCAAATTAGCCGCTCATTAGTCTTATGAATGTTTCAGCTTTACAGCACACACTCAGATTTAACACCTTGTGTTCCGGATAGGTTCACACAGCGACATCACAGGAAAACCGGCCAGTGTGAACAGGATCATACCCTGATCCTGCATGTGATGTGCCCCGGCCATGGGGACCGTGCCGGCGGTGCCTCACAGAAGGTTCAGAGTCTTTTTATGGCTTAAAGCAGAAGATTATATATTGCAAGAGAGTTGTACAGACCTGGGAGTAACTTCACAGCTAGTCACAACACACACAAAAATACATCTGGTGAAGCACATGTAGGTCTGGACAGCAAGGATTCAGGGTAGAAAGCTTTTAGCATACTGTCTGTGGAAGACTTTATTATTATATTATTATTATTATTATTTATTTATATAGCTCCATTAGGTTCCATGGCGCTTTACATGAGGATAGGGGAGACAAGCACAATTACAATAACTCTAGACAATCAGGACATATAGGTACAGGAGGGGACCCTGTCCACAAGGGCTCACGGTCTACGAGGGGTGGGTGGGGATACAGTAGGCTGGGGGAGTGTCAGTTATGGGGCCGTCGCCTGGGTCTCATGGCAGGCTGTAGGCTTGACGGAATGGGTGAGTCTTCAGGTGACACTTGAAGCTTCTCAGGGTCGGAGAGTGTCTGACATGTTGGGGCAGGGAGTTCCAGAGTATGGCAGATGCCCGGGCGAAGTCCTGAACGCGGTTGTGCGAAGAGGAGATAAGGGGGGAGCAGAGGAGGAGTTCTTGGAAAGATCCAAGGTTGCGTGAGGGTAAGTATCGTGAGACCAGAGCAGAGATGTATGGTGGGGACAGGTTGTGTATAACTTTGTATGCCATGGTTAGTGTTTTGAACTAGGATCTCTTGGAGGCGGGGAGCCAGTGAAGGGCTTGGCAGAGGGGGGAGACAGGGGAGTAGAGGGAGGACAGATGGATTAGTCCGGCAGCGGAATTGAGGATAAGAAGAAGACAGAGAAGGATTCTAGGCCTGCCAGGAGATATTGAGGTAAAACGCATCTCCACGTGTGCATCTTATCCAGAACTGGGAGATCTCCAGCTCTCTCTAGACAGACAGGGACTGTAAGTAGCTCCACCTATTAAGCCCTGTATTTGCATAACCGGCCAATAGGACAGCACTCAATTGACATATCAGATTCTTTACAATGCAAGGTAATATAAATCATACATTCTTATCAGCAGATGGTGCTGGAACACAACAAATAAAAAGTGCATTAAAAACAACAAATGAGAAATACCTGAGAAAGGCATGAAAAATGCATGAGTTATACATTGAGTAGAAATGGAGGGGGGCGTGGCCTGGAGCCCATGGAGAGAGGTCGTGTGTAGCTAAGGCTCTTGCTATCCAGCCATAAAACTACGAGATTTAGCCCCTTTACTGGGGTGAAAATCTCTCCACTCCGACCTGAAATCATTTGGGTTATTCCCCTGATCCTTTTGGATACCTAAAATCCACCTCATGGATTGATTTAGCCCACTTGATCCCATTTGCGGTTCTACACACTGTCATATGCTGTTGGACTATTCCCTGATTGTTTCTCACTACATGGGAGGTTAGTTATTGTT